>CM019148.1:56728331-56744523 GCA_009733165.1 Naja naja
CTGGTGATATATGTGTACCCACCTGCACTCAGTAAGCCCTCCCATAGCACCTACCGACTGGCAGCACATGTGCACCTGCCTGTGGCACCTACTTGTCTGTAGTACCTGTACATTTTCCTGCATGCCGTAGCCTTTCCACTTCATTCTGCTTAAAACCCATACAGTACATGTTATGATGGCAATTGGGATTGGTGGGATGGCCACTGCTGCTGATATTGTTATGTGATGTTCCACATTACGGTTAGATTGCTTAGTGATAAAATTCTGGTCCCAACTGCCATTGTAATCTGAGAGCTGCCTGCATAGGAATGAGGATCTTGCAGATATTCCTGGATTGCCACTCCCAGAGTCCTTCGTTATTAAGTCACGCTAAATAAATAAGTATGTATGTATGTATGTATGTATGTATGTATGTATGTATGTATTTAATGTATATGCCAAGCATGTCACTGATAAAGTGAGTCTTCATGAGGTAGTCATCCTTATTTAAATAATAGTTGAAATCATTTGCGTGTTGAGGGTACCATATTTGGGGAAAGGGTTTCTTGATTCTATAGATACAATGTGGTATTGCACTGCTATTCAGTGCTATGGATGCATATAAAAATCACAAGTTTACTCAAAAGTGACCATTAAGATAAATTTGCTCTCTAATAAATAAAAATAAAGTTGCAACAGCACTTGATAACATCTATTGGGATATGTCAGGTGCAATTTACTTAAATCCCATTAATTTCAGTGGGACTTAAACAAGATTTGCAGTCTTCTATATTATTTCGGACTCAAATATTAGAAGGGCTGCAACAACTACATCTCATTAATTTGAAGAGAACCAGCTTTTTAAAAAGTTTCTTACCAGTACTCAATTCCTATTCAGAAAACACATTAGGGACTATTATATAGTCACTCCAGGCTATAAATTAATCAAAGATTTATGCCTCAATCAGGGAGAAAAAAAATCCCATGGTTATTAAAGTTTGTTATGCCCTGGTCTGTGGGAAAAATAATTTCTTTGATTGATTTCCCCTAAAGACTCCGGAAGGTCTCTCTCCTCTGTTATGAATAGTCTGATCTTTCCTGTCTTCCGGATTTGGGGGAGGGGACAGGAAAAGGAAGATCTCTCGAGAAATACATTTTCCATCTTGAATCTCACTTTGCAGCTTTTCTGTACTAATCCTGGAAAAATCCTTCAAGAAAAGCAAATCTAAGATTGATAGGACTACCTCTGTGTCTATAATATTATATTTTAAAAAGTTGAGAAGAAAACTTTATATGGTATGGGAATAAATTGAATGTAAAGAATGATTAAACAAAGAAGTGATGGCTTTTACTGCATATATTTTGATAGGTCAATAGCAGGTTATAAACACAGCATCATGATGTCCCTATTTCCAATGGGCCATATGATTACATCCATATTCCTGAATATCCTCCAGTTTTTGAATATTCATGAGTTGGTTAATATTTTATTTAATAGCCTACCTTTCTTCCTGAGCTCAAGTTACATATGTTATCCTCCTTTCTTCCAATTTTATCTTTATAATAATAACTGTGAGGTTTATTGGATGATGACAAATATTTGAAAGAAAGGCAGTACTTTTCGTAGTTTGAACCTGGATGTCTCTTGTTCTGGTCTAGGACTCTAATTATTATATTACACTGGTTTAGTAAGGAAAACAAGTTTCATTAGCAGGTGTTTATATTAGGATAAACACTCCTGACAAATCCTGGAAACTAGTTTGCTACTGAGCATGCTCCAACTTCCACTTTACATCATTTAGTGCTATGTGCAAAAGACCTTTTGAAATCCCTTGGTCTGTGGGCAAATAAATTATCTGGCAGAGGAACACTACTTCATCACATTTCTCCAAGGGAGGAATAATTCTTCAATCCTCCTTCCCAGGTTTGAAATTATTCTATTTATTTATTTATTTATTTATTTATTTATTTATTTATTTATTTATTTATTTATTTATTTTGACTTGTATACTGCCACTCTCCAAAAAGGACTTGGGGCTGCTCACAGATAAAAACACAGAACAATAAATTAGTTAAAAAGAAATTAAACTAAACAAGCCAAAATACAACTATAAAACCGAATTAAAATCGAATTTAAAACCCACCCTCTCCCCCAGGAGATCAGTCCAGCCCAGCCTGTAAAAACAACCAGGTTTTTAGATCATGCTGGAAAGAGGAGAGATCGGGAGCCAGCCGGAGCTCAATGGGTAGCTGGTTCCATAAGGCGGGGGCCGATGCAGAATAGGCCCTTCCCCGGGTCACCGCAAGTCGACATTGTCGTGCGGACGGCAACCCGAGGAGTCCCAACCTGTGTGCTCACACAGGGCGACCGGTATTTGATATCGGCAGGAGACGCTCCCGCAAGTACCCCGGACCCATGCCATGAAGGACTTTGAATGTTAATGTCAAAACCTTGAATCGCACTTTCCCCATGGAATGGCAAAAATCTCAGAAATTTGCTCAGAAAACACATTTTTGGATCTGCTTCTAAGGTTCACAGTTGCACTTCTTTGGGTGTTGTTGAGGCAAGAATGGAGAAGTTTATTTCATTTGCACCTTGTATCATTTATGGACCTGATGTCTTCTTCCTTTTGTATAAACAACACCAGATTCATTCATTTTTCCCACTCTGGGGAGATGTGGAAGATGTACATAATCTAAACACAGCAGATGGCAGCACTTAGCTGACATTGAAAAGACTAACCACAGCCAGACTTGGTTAGTACTTGAATGGGAGACCACCAGGATGTCCAGGATTGTAGATAATATTGGGAAATAAAAAGAGCACTGGGGCAAAAAGCAAAGTAAAGCTACTTCCATATTCTTGGCAAGGAAACAACAGTTGGTGTCTTATGTAGTCACTAGAATTTAAGGTTGATTTAAAATCTTTACCCCTTTTAGTCTGGGTATATCTGGAAGACAGAAGGCTGGGGAAAACTGAGTTAGATTATCTTGTCTACAAAAACAAAATGAAAATACATACCAGCCACTTTTAAGGTGGGTGCAGAAGTCATAAAATATTGGAGTCCCATTTTAGTCAATGTGATGATTTTATAAGCAAATACTCAAAAGATTTATCTGCCTAATGCTTGCAGAGATGTTTGTGCATCATCCTTTGTTTGCCAGAGAACAAGGCATTCTGCATTCTGTAGCACTTGCCTGCAATACCCTCCCCATCAGACAACCTCCCAATCTTTTAAAACAAAGCTCATTTTTGACAGTTTCCAGTAATGGCCTCATGGCAGTCTGTGCACAGTGGAGATTAATTCAGAATGGAAGGAGAATGTAAAGATAGAGAGAATTTAGTCCTGGAGAATGAATTTTCACTTGTCCAACTGACTATGTAATAGTTAATAAAAACCTGCATCTCTATATCACAGTGTTGAATTACGTATAAGGTAATCTAACAGAGCACAGCAGAGAAATATTCTTTCACTGGTTCATTACTTTAACCTAGCCAGTGTGGTATAGCCATCAGAAAACAGAACAAATCAGTCTATAGAGCTAAGTCTCATAATATAGGAAAGAAGTGTTCACTAATTGCTTCTTTGTTAGAAACTTTTCCTGAAATATTTAGCTGTAGTTTTAATACTATTCTTTGTGTTCATTTCCTTGATAATTTATTTTAAACCAACCCCTCTGTACTGATTTGTAGCATTCTCCTATCTCCGCACCTGAGGCTCCAGTGTATTCTCTTCCAAAGTGGATAGAACAATGTTTACTGGATATTCAGCATCCCTTTTAGTGCCCTCATCACTGAAATGTAGAATACAATCTGTGAGTCTGAATGCTTTAGTTTTGGGATGATTTCCCTGTAAACTGCATAGAATGTAACCATATTAATGAAACTATTTGTTTCAACCCATTGCATAAGATTTTGCTCAGGATATTCCTTAATATTCCAAACAGTTTAGTAATCTTGAAGTTAACCTAGATGGACATAATTGTCTAAATGTTCTTGAGGCTTCATAATGTCTGTGGAGGAATTTTATTGAACCCTGATGAATACTGAGATAGTGTATTGTGTTGACTTGATGAATCACAAGCTGTTAAGATTTGATGTAAAAAACTCATGAAAAATATTTGGGAAAAATATGAAGCATTTTTAATACAGATATAATGCTTATGGCTTTAGTAATTGGAAAGTGCATATTTCAAGAACATGTAAAACAGTATTCTGCTACCACTTGTCCAACAGATCCAGAGAACCAACAATTAATTATTTATAGGAAACTGGATAAATTGATCGGCAATACTATTGGTAAACAGCATTGGCAGATTCCTTCTCTATGCAAACAGAGAGTTTCAGGAGTGGGGCTTTTGGTTGGCATCTTAAAAAGATAGTAAAACATGATCCTAGGCTTTCAATTCTCTCTCATTTGTATATTTTTAATAAAAAAATGTATGTTATAATCCTTCTTCCATTATTTAGACGTAATCACTAAGAAATATAGTGGGATATAGTTGTGGGTAGATTTTATGGAACTGCACTGAAATTTAAGGCATGCTTATTTTAAGAGGAAAGTTTAACACATCCAGCCAGTTTTCCTATATAGTAAAACACACACAGAGAACCACATGGCACTTCAAAGAATAAAAGAGTTGTAAGGAATCTTGGAGATCATTCCAATGTAACACTTTACAGGGCACAGATATTTCAACAACAGGACCTTTTTTTCTGAAAGTGCATGTGGACCTGAACGTTCTACATATTTGTGGTTCTTACCTAAACCTTGATCCATATATGGGAATCTTCTCTTATGTGTAACTTAAGCACTTTGCGTGTGGACCTATGTTCTCGACTGGCTCTCAGTTCCCTCTGCCTGTGATAATTCTCATCAAAAGAATGATGAGGATCTCATTAAGTCAGCCAGGTAACATGTGGAGACTGGAGCCTTGGATTCTGCTTTCCCTGTTTGTCCTTTAAGTGTATGTTAAGTTCTAAGTCTGGGAAAAAGTTGATGGCACTTGAATTTCATGACTTTCCTGTTTAGATTCTGGAAGTTTTAGAAGAGATTCTCTTATTACTAGGAACACGCTTAAGGATATATTCTCTGATTTCTCATTGTTCGTTACTTTTTGCAATAATAGATCCAGCATAGGACAAAGGAATTTCTTCATAGAAGGAAAATATTTCTGCTTATTTCAGTGTTCTCCTATTCAAAAGTCCTCCTCCTCCTCCCCCCCTTTTACCCTGCTTGATTTGTCTTTGCTTGCACTATTGTTGCACTCTGGATTGATGGTTTCCACATTTTCCCCCCACAATGACTCCCAAATGCTTTTCCTGACCAGCATGCTTACTGGCTGTTCTATTTAACACATTATACTTAGGTCAATTTTGTACCAGGCAAGTTATTTTACATTTGCTTACATCAAAGGAAATTTACCATATGTGGAAACCATTCAGGTTAAGGATGTAGATCTTCTTGAACTGCATTATTTCTGCATCTAATTTTAGTGTTGGATTACAAATATTGGTGTTTGTATTCGATGGATGTACCAGATGTTAGGGAAAAGCACCTCTGCCCATTGTATTCATATTTAATATTGCCCACTGGGCATCCTGGGAGGTGAAATTAAGTCAGTAAAAATTAAAAGTCTGTTGAAAGTGGAAGATAACCTAATTATTTGAAAGAAAAAAAACCAATGAAGTGACAGATTGGAGAGTTGTGTTTTGGGCATAGAATTCTACTCCTTTTAAAAATACCGGTAAGTAAGCTGATCTGGAGTTAACTTTTTTATTCTCCACTTCTGTCAATTTCTGTATTGTTATGTAGAAGTAAAATACATGACTTTAATGAGGCTAGCTCTGAGATAATTGGATATGGGATTGTCGACTAAGAATGTAAGAAGACTCAGGATACTATTGACAATATTCTCTTTTTTCTTCTCATTGGAGAATAAAGAAAGAGATGGAAGGATATTTGGATATACAACTCCAAAAATAAAAATCCAAAACTCTGAAAATACCCTTGTCTTGATCTAATGAAAGACTCATTGTCCACTGTTCTGTTCTCAGCAAGGTACCTATCAAAGATATACAAACAGTAAATATTTATGGTAGTATTCTTGGCTTGTTTTCCCCAGTCTTTTTTCCTCTGTTGGTTTTTGAGGATCTGTTGAAATGTTGCTAACCAAGTAATGACCAAGCTTGATGGAAATGAGGCAGTTTGTAGTTCAGGGATATAGATTGGGAAAATCTGATGTTAGACAACTGTGGTATAACTTTTATTTATTTATTTATTTTATTTATTGCAAACTATTTTTCTGTGGTACAATCCAAAGTAGCAAATGGAATATCTCTTTCTGTTTGATGGAAGCTAATGTTTAGCTTTGACTGACTTGACCAGCTTCATTCTTCTGTCTGCTCATGGAAGCCGATGGGAAGGAAATAGGACCTTGTTTTGCATAGATGAACTCAAATAAATGAAGTATATTTTGTTGTGTGATCCTTATTCATGTTTATTTCCTCCTGGTTGTCCATTTGCTCTTGATTCTTAAAGACTGGAGAACTTGCAAATAGAGGAGTGTGGTTTCTCAAAGGCTTTGCTACTTGGTGATGTTGGAGACCTGCAGACAAAGTATAGGTGGTGCTCAACTTACAACCATTCTTTTACTGGCCGTTAAAAGTTATAACAACACTAAAAAAAGTGACTAATGGCCATTTTTCACACTTACGACCATTGCAGAATTCCCATAGTCACATGAATAAAATTTGGATGGTTGGCAACTGGCTCATATTTATGACAGTTGCAGTGACATGTGATCTCCTTTTGAGACCTTCTGACAAGCACAGTCAATGGGGAAGCCAGATTCACTTAACAGCTGTGTTACTAACTTAACAACTGCAATGATTCACTTAACAAGAGTAGTAAGAAAGGTGGTAAAGGGGCAAAATTCACTTAACAAATGTTTCACTTAGCAACAAATTTTGGGCTTAATTGCATCGTAAGTTGAGGACCACCTGTAAATGATTTCACAATTCTTTTATTTATTTAATTGATGTGCCACCCATCTCACCATCATGTGACTCTATTTGGGAAGAGAAAATTAAGGGGAAGCATGATAGCTAACTTTGAATGCTTTGAAGGGGCTCTCATGAAGAAGATGGAACATACTTGTTCCAGAAGGATTCACCATTCAGTTTACAGAATTTAATTTAATTATTAGAAGAATGTTTCTAATGATAAGACCCATTTCATACTGGAGCAGTTTGTCTTAGAAAAGGTTTGAGTTTTTAAACCCCATTTTTCACTGTTTCCTAAATCAGTGTAATGTTTTACTCCATTGTGTTTTTTTTTGTCAGCTGAAGTCAGTGTTGTGGTAGTTGGAAATGTAAGAGGAAAAATAAATATTAAAGTAACTCCTGCCATTAACTATTTTTGTTGCATAGAATGAGAAATATCAAATCCTGTGACTGTTTCAAATATAAAATTATTCTGACAACTGCTCTCCATTCACCCCCTTTAAAAAGCTGTTCCCCATTTAAACACACTGATGAAAGATTATATGAATAAACTTTTTAAGTAAAAAGAAGTATTTGGAGTTAGTTTGTCCCTTCCCTTCCCTCCCTCCCTCCTTCCCTTCCCTTCCCTTGCCCAAATAAAAGATAATCTGGAAATTGTTTTCCACTCAAGCTAGTAATAAAAAGTTCAACATACAGTTCTTAAAACAGTTCAAATTGTTAAGATTACATTGTTTGACAGTCTTCCATTAATCTGAAGACTACAGTAATTTCAGCAAGAGGCCTTATCATATTTTACAAAGGTCAACTGGATCACCTCTAAGCTCATGATTAAGTTAAACAAGCTGATTCCGATGTGTAAGTTTGGGAGTTTATGAGGGGCTGTGCTGCTGCAAAGACACCCATAAATCCTACTTTCACACAAGATGTCAAACTCCTTTGGGAATTGTACTCCCATTCAGGGCAATTCCTTAGAAATATTATAAGAAATATTAAATTAAATCAAACTTATATGAGATTTCTTCTGAAAAGAACAAAGCCATGTTTCTTGGGGAGGAGGGATTTACAAAACTGTAGTGCTTGCTTGATACAATAAACCAAATTTATAGCAGTGTGTGTGAACAACTAATTCCTTAAAGTTAAACCTACATATGTTATCAACTCTTCCTTTTAAGTTTGGTATGTTACAGCTTTGGCAGATGCTTACAGGCATCTGAAGAACCCACTCAGTGCTGTCTTAAACAGTGTATTCTTATAAATGACTAAACTGTGTAGATATCTGAATGTCCTTTAAAGAGGTTTCAATAAAGTGCTTAAATTATAGGCTATTATTCTCATGTCTATGACATAATGACTCTATAGGGTGTAAATAGAAACACCTTTACAACAGTAATTGCAGCTACTCTTAGCAGTGTTCCAGATGAACGCTGCTAAATTTTTACAGAGTAAAAGTCTTCATACGCCAAGATGATATCTGTATTTTTGCTGGCGCAACATTATCCTAAGGCGTGCCCTTTCTCACTGATATATTTCAGTCCTTCCTATGGGACAATTCAGGGTTAATTATTTTTACTTCTGGGCACCTCTCCAGAGCAGTTTGGTTCAACTCCAGTTAGGATGAGCAGACATGTGACCTGATACTTGGCTGGAAGTGATCTGAATTCTTCAGCCATCCCAAGTGAGAGCTGACCTTTGTCTCAGGCCATGTCTAGAAGGCCTAATGTTAAGAGATATTCAGCTCTTTTTCAGCTAGGGACAAAAACATATAAGAACTATCTGGCTCGATCAGCTTGAACACTCTGTATTGCTTTTGTGAGAAAAACACACATTGGTGAGAATGATTCATGTAGAACACTGCTTTAAATCTAATCTTTTACTGGAATTTATTAGCTGTCTTAGGGGACAAAAAGTTAAAATATAATTTAAAAAACCCCAAAGACAACAAACCCTGTGAAGCAGCATGATTATGATGAAATATGGATGCATGGAAAGATGTAGTGCTTTTAACTGAAGCATGCAAGGAGAAATACCCAAAGGAATCATAATGCAAAAAGAAATGAAAATTCCTTCTCTGGATGTATTGGCAGTGATTATAATGGATAATTACTGATCTGAAAGTGTGACAGGAAATTGGCATTATACAGTATCTGCATCACAGTTCATTGCCTGATCATATCTGCTCCTAAATCTGTTCCTAAATCTACAGCAAATGCGTTGATTTCTGAACTTCAAATAACCCTTCTCAAAGTTATTTATCTGGCTGCTATAATGGGAAAGACTTACAGCTAGTCCTTTTATTTGATATAGCTCCTAAGGTTGTTATGGACTGGATGATTATTAGTTCCTTTGAAGAAGAATTAGAATTTTATGTGTAGAGCACAGATGTCCATACAATGCTTTGATTTTGACATTTGGACTAAAAGTATTGTTGCCCACACAGCCAAAATAGCACCAGACATGAGCCACAAACTGAAGAGAAGCATCAGTGAATATGGGATCACTCCAAAGTCTATAAAATTGGAAGATTAAATCTTCAAAATCCTAAAAAAGAAAAGAAAAGAAAGAAAATTGCTCCACAATGACCACAATTAGTAGCTGCTTGAGAGCAGCAATGGAGAAGATTTGTGTCTAAGCCTATAAGGTTCCTGACTGCATCTGTTTAGCAATGGTGGATGTTAAGTTTGCATGAAGAGTCAGACGCGAGTGCTTCAGTGAAGAGTTTATTAGTGACTACAGCTCATAACAGACCCGATTTGGCTGGGCTGCAGCTGCTACTTATAGCCAGCAGCCGCAGTTGCCAGCCAATCAGAGTACAGGATTTTCCTGCACTTTTAAACCAATCATTTCTGACATTTTACAAGAACAGTTCAAACTAAACCAATGACATTCAAAACTGCATACATAACAGTGGACAACAGGGTTTTACTAATATTCCTTAAGCTACCTGCCTTGGGCCCATAGAACATCTAAACATAAAGAATGAAAACTAAAAATGTACACATGTTTTGTTGAATTGTGGAGGAAAGAATGGAGTAGTTGGCAGACTGGCAACAAACCATATTGCAATCTCTCTTGCAGGTCCCACTTCTTTCTATGAAACATCCTTTCAAGAAATCATAGGGCTTTGTTCTATCTCCTTTTCCAATCCATTTTTCTTTTGGGTGGTGGTGGTAGTTACATGTTTCTTTTACTGTTAGGCCTGGGATTTGTCCAAAACGGAGTGGAAAGACCACCAAGTAGTCTCATCAGCAGAGCCCTAATTGTAGTCATTTATTATAGTCACTTATCTGATAACAGGTCTGTTATCTGTGATAGCTTTACAGGGCTCAAATCTACCAGGCTTTTGCACCAGTGTGTAAACATGGTACCTTGGGGCAAAGTGTCTGTTACTTACTGTCAACACTTTGCTGTTGGAGAAAGGCTGAACACAGCTTATATGGAGTAACTACGAGTTTAATAAGCTCCAGTGAAAGCTGCAGCATAAACAAGGCATCAGGAGCATTTGCCTTGTTAGGCCTCTTCAGCAAATTCAGGTAACTGAGAAGTTCAAAGAACATGGGATTAGAGTTTATCATGGGGACATTATGCAATAGCAGGGCCTGGTAAATCTTTCACTGAACAATGAGGGTTTGGTGAGTTAAAATGTCTGGGAGGGAAGCTCAGCTGAAGCTTCAGCAGAAAATTAAATGTGCCAATATTTCTGCACAAAAAAGTCTGTTACGAACATTAAAGTCATAATTATACAAGGGAAGGCAATCTTATGGTAGTTAAGTTATATTAAATTTCTTTGGGGAAGTTACAATGTAAAATGGGCAATGATGGCTCATATAGACTTGCCCCAGCCAGCATTTCCTGTTCTTTTTCTGTTTTTTAAGGGGGTTTCCTATGCAGAAATATTGGCTCCTTTAATTTTCTTCTGAAGCTTCAGCTGAGCTCCCCTCCAGCCATTATAGCTGATCACTCTCACTACTTTTTCTTTTCTTAAAAAAAAACACCTACATTGTGCCTACAGTTGATAACTGTGATCAGAGGAGACTCAAAAGAGCCATTAAGAAAAACATGTAGCATTCATTCAGTACGACCCTTGCTCTGACATGACTAACAGATGGGAAATGTAGCTGATGATGGCCCTGAATCCTATGGGGCAGAAGGTGAGTGTAATGGTGCCATATAAATTGTTAAGTTTGCATGAAGAGACAGACGTGGAGTGCTTCAAGCTCTTAGTTTATTAGTGACTACAGCTCAGAACGGACCCAATTTGGCTGGGCTGCAGCTGCTACTTATAGCCAGCAGCCGCGTTGCCAGCCAATCAGAGTGCAGGGTTTTCCCGCACTTTTAAACCAATCATTTCCAACATTTTACAAGAACAGTTCAAACTAAACCAATGACTTCAAACCTACATACATAACACCCTCCCCACTAGGTTCAGTCCATACTCAAACCCCAACCTATCTAATGAATTCTTTTAAATAGGTGGGGCTCTTACGTACGCTTGAGACCTACGTGGTTCAGATGTTTTAAAGTTCTCACCTTGTGAGAGAGGAAATGTGTCTGCTGACATTTCCTTACTTGGACTTGTAGTAATGGTAGAACCTGTTTGGTTACTACAACCTGGTCTCTCCTCCCAATCCATCTCCAACCCAATGTCAGCACCTAAATCAGGTAGTGATGTGCAATCTTCCATTTGTGAAAATGGTTGTTGGTATTGTGACAGGTTTTGGGATGGTTCCTGTCGTGTTAGCTCGTTACACATGGGGTTGATTCTTACTTGCTGATTACTCTCATAATCCTCCCCTTCCCCTAGAAGAGGCAGTAGGTATGGGAACCAGAGAGGAGCAAAAGCGATGCTCCTGAGGCAATCTGGATCTTAACTGATCAATGTGCCTGCTCCAGAGGACACCATCCTCCATTTGTACCCTGTAAGACCTGGGGCCTGTGATTTGGGTTATCTCAGCAGGAATCCATAATGGTTCACCCATGAGGTTCTTAGCATAAACAGAATCACCCACAGTGAAAGTGCGAATTTTACTAGTGGAATCTAGTGGTGCTTGGGTGAGTAAGTGGGATGGAGGCGGTCAAGGGGAGACCTGAGTTTCCTACCCATCAACAATTCAGCTGGGGTTAAATTAGTTGAGGGGTTGGGAGTGATATGCTGAACACTGAGAAGTTTTTCAACTCTCTCAGTGATATCCCCTGGACCCAATTGCTGAAGTTTTTCCTTGGTAAATCGTACCATACGTTCAGCCCGGCCATTAGCCAAAGGATGCCCAGGGGCTGTCAGGGCATGTCTGATACCCTGTTGTGCTAGATATGATTCAAAAGGTTGGATGTAAATTGAGGGCCATTGTCAGAAACAAGCACATCAGGTAACCCGTGAGTTACAAAAAGCTTTTAAAGCTGTTTGATGACAGCTTCAGTTGTGGTGGATGCCATAGGGATAACCTCCAGCCATTTGGAATATGCATCAACTATAATAAGGAAAGTGTGCCCTCTGGTAGGGCCAGCAAAATCAATGTGAATCCTGGACCATGGGCCCCTAGGACATTCCCATTCCTGTGTGGGGGCGAGAGGTGGGGCAGGCCTGACTACCTGACAGTTGGGACAAGATGCAACCCAGTTTTCAACCATTTTGTCAATACCTGGCCACCATACATAACTCCTGGCCAATCCCTTCATTCTGACAATTCCCGGATGACCCTCATGTAACATTTCCAAAACCTCTTTTTGTAGTTTTGCAGGAATAACCACCCTGTTACCCCACAAAATACATCCTCTTAATTCAGATAATTCAGTTTGCCTGGATTTAAAAGGTTGGGCGAGTTGAGGTAGATCTTGAAGTGGCCAACCTTTCTTAATCCAACCTATGACAGGAGCCAATAAAGTGTCTTTGGCAGTCTCTCTGGCAATTTGAGCAGCATGTACTGGAAGTTTGGCAACAGTTTCTAGAAAAAGATGTGAGTCTCAGGAACAGGGTCCTCAATGTGTGAAGGAAGTGGGCAGCGACTCAAAGCATCTGCATGCCCAATGTCTTTACCAGGTCTGTGGATGAGTTTGTATGAATAAGCAGCAAGAAATTCAGTCCATCTCAGCATTCTTGGTGACAGGATCGTGGGCGTTGGTTTGTCCCCTGCCACAATGCCTAACAGAGGTTTGTGATCTGTGACAATAGTAAATGTTCTCCCATATAAATACTCATGGAATTTCTTGACAGCTGCAACAATTGCCAAGGCTTCCTTGTCCAGTTGGCTGTAATTTCTCTCTGCTTTAGTCAAGGTGCGAGAGTAAAATGCAATAGGAGCTTCCCTCCGCTGGGAAGCATGTGGCTCAAAAAACCCCCCACTCCAAAAGGGGAGGCATCACACGTCAAAACAACAGGAAAGTTCTCAGAGAACTGTATCAGCACAGCATCAGACGTGATTAGTCTCTTGATATTGTTAAATGCAGCTTATTCCTTCCTCCCCCAGACCCAGCAGATTTTTTGTCCAGCAACCTATGTAGGGGTTCTGCAATGGTTGCCTTCTGAGGTAGAAACATATGATAGAAGTTAATGAGTCCCAAGAATGCTTGCAAATCTGTTTTGCATTTTGGCCTGGGGGCTTTTTGATTGCCTGAAAGTTTGCTCTGTGGGGTGGATGCCATGTTTATCAATCATGTAACCCAAGAATTCCACTTTATCTGTTCTAAGTGTGCATTTTTTTCTTTGACTTTTAACCCTGCTTTTTGAATCTTCCCTGAGTCTCTCGTGTAATTGAGTGTCATTTTCAGCAGAAATTAAAACATCATCAAAATAGGGCACCACCCTGGCAACCCTTGTAACATTCTTTCCATAAGGCTTTGGAAGATGCCTGGTGCCACACTTACTCCAAATTGCAATCTTTTGCATTTGAAGGCACCTCTATGGGTCACAATGGTTTGGGCTTCAGCAGTGGCATCATCAACTGTTAATTGTTGATATGCCTGTGCCAGGTCCAACTTGGCAAAAACTGTGCCCCCTCCAAGAAAGTGTAATAAATGATGCACTACTGGAACTGGATATGTGCTCTGTTGTAGCGCATGGTTCAATGTCCCCTTGTAGTCTCCACAGATTCTCACAGACCCATCAGCCTTGACTGGTGTGACTATGGGTGTCTCCCACCTGGAGTGATCAGTGGGCTCTAAAACCCCTTGGGCTATTAGTTTATCTAATTGTGCATCAATTTTTCCTTTAAGGCAAATGGGACCCTTCTGGGTTTTAAACGGATTGGTTGTACCTTGGGATCTAGGTTAAATGTGATGGGGGTCCCCAAGTACTTGCCTAATCCGTCGCTGAAGACCTCTGGAAACTCAGACTTCAAGGCCTCTTCCCACTCAGTGTTGCTCATGTGATTGATGCCAGTCACCTCGATGCCCAACGGGTTGAACCACTCAAGGCCCAGCAGACTTGGGCGTCCTTGTCCACGATGGTCAGTGGTAGGCATTTGGTGTGGCCCTTGAATTTCACGTTGAATTCTCTTGTTCCAACTACTGGAATCTTGTTCCCTTGGTAGTCTTTAAGAGTCAATGCTTGCTTCTTGAAGTGCTTCTTCTGGATGTTGGGAAGAAGTCTGTGAATAGTGTCCCATGACACCATAGATAGGTATGAGCCTGAGTCCACTTCCATTTGGCAAGGCCTTCCTTCAATAAGTACCTTGACATGCACTTTTCTGCTTCTTAAAGGTGATGAATGACCAATAGTTACTGTTTGATGAGTTTCATTCTTCCCATTTGCTTCTGTGCTGCCCCATTTTCTCACTGAGATTGTTGGGCCTGAATTCTTTGTCTTTGCTTGTAGCAAACTTTCTTCTGTTGGGTGGAGTTCTGGATGATTTGCAGACTCTTGCTAGGTGTCCTCTTTTATCACAACGGAGGCAAATGGTGTCTAAAACTTGCATTCAGTGCGGGGTGGCTTCCCCACAACCTCTGCAGTAGAAATCTTGCCTCTTTCTTCCCAGGTCTTTCTTTTTCCACTCCATTCTGAGTCTGTAAATTCCTTCCTCCACCTCACTACAGTCTGACTCAGAATCTATTTGCTCACAATGAGTTGTTGTGGATTTTCCACATCAGGATGGCTTGTGGCCTTGTTGATTTTCTTCATGGCTGCTGCTGAGGACTTGGTAGCTTCTGCTGAAGAGGCCTCTTCTATTGCTTCCTTCAGCGTGATCTTAGGTTTCAGTAATAACTTGCTCTGTAGCACCTTGTCTTTAAGGCCCAGAACAAATCGATCGCGATGGCCTCTTCTAAATTGTTAAATTCGTGATGCACCCCAATGTCTCTTAAACTTGCCACGAAGTCGTTACGCTTTTTGCTTTCCCTTGATCACGACAGTAAAACTCGTGTCTCTTAATGAGGCACGATACTTGTATGCGAATGGACTCTTAACAGTTTTTCTAAGTCAGGCCAGTCCATTACCTTCACGCCTGCAGCTCCCGCCAATGCCTTCACCATCTTGAAAACTGCCGGACCGCAGTGCATGAGAAGACCACCTCTTCGCTTCAGAATGTCGGCAAGATCGCTTCCTCCAGATACATTTGGAAACGATCTGCATACACTCCCAGTCTTCTGCCGTCGGATCGAACGGGCTGGGGGTGTTCAGTGCAGCCATCTCGCTTCCTTCTGTTCCGCTTGCCATCTTCTTCAGGGGAATCCCACCTTCGCGCCAGTGTTAAGTTTGCATGAAGAGACAGGCGAGTGCTTCAAGCTCTTAGTTTATTAGTGACTACAGCTCAGAACGGACCCAATTTGGCTGGCTGCGGCTGCTACTTATAGCCAGCAGCCGCAGTTGCCAGCCAATCAGAGTGCAGGGTTTTCCCGCACTTTTTAAACCAATCATTTCCAACATTTTACAAGAACAGTTCAAACTAAACCAATGACTTCAAACCTACATACATAACATAAATCAACTTAACCATTTTGTAGGCAAACATGGGGCATAGCAGTCTGCAAACTCCTTTTGTAGGCAAACATGGTGCATAGCAGTCTGCAAACTGTGGTTTGGCATAATGACATTTTTCCTAAGTTAAATTTGGAAATATAAGGAATGTGATTCATTGCAGAAGAAATGCTTTTTTATGGGAAGACAATGGAATGTTACCAAAAAAGCAATAACTGTTTATTTATGGGAGGAACCCTGATTTGAAAAAGCAATTTTAATTCAAATGAAGATGTTTGAGTAAGAATCCTTCCTTTGTTTAA
>CM019148.1:56745523-57021903 GCA_009733165.1 Naja naja
TTAATGTATATGCCAAGCATGTCACTGATAAAGTGAGTCTTCATGAGGTAGTCATCCTTATTTAAATAATAGTTGAAATCATTTTGCGTGTTGAGGGTACCATATTTGGGGAAAGGGTTTCTTGATTCTATAGATACAATGTGGTATTGCACTGCTATTCAGTGCTATGGATGCATATAAAAATCACAAGTTTACTCAAAGTGACCATTAAGATAAATTTTCTCTCTAATAAATAAAAATAAAGTTGCAACAGCACTTGATAACATCTATTGGGATATGTCAGGTGCAATTTACTTAAATCCATTAATTTCAGTGGGACTTAAGCAAGATTTGCAGTCTTCTATATTATTTCGGACTCAAATATTAGAAGGGCTGCAACAACTACATCTCTCATTAATTTGAAGAGAACCAGCTTTTTTAAAAAGTTTCTTACCAGTACTCAATTCCTATTCAGAAAACACATTAGGGACTATTATATAGTCACTCCAGGCTATAAATTAATCAAAGATTTATGCCTCAATCAGGAGAAAAAATCCCATGGTTATTAAAGTTTGTTATGCCCTGGTCTGTGGGAAAATAATTTCTTTGATTGATTTCCCCTAAAGACTCCGGAAGGTCTCTCTCCTCTGTTATGAATAGTCTGATCTTTCCTGTCTTCCGATTTGGGGAGGGGACAGGAAAAGGAAGATCTCTCGAGAAATACATTTTCCATCTTGAATCTCACTTTGCAGCTTTTCTGTACTAATCCTGGAAAATCCTTCAAGAAAAGCAAATCTAAGATTGATAGGACTACCTCTGTGTCTATAATATTATATTTTAAAAAGTTGAGAAGAAAACTTTATATGGTATGGGAATAAATTGAATGTAAAGAATGATTAAACAAAGAAGTGATGGCTTTTACTGCATATATTTTGATAGGTCAATAGCAGGTTATAAACACAGCATCATGATGTCCCTATTTCCAATGGGCCATATGATTACATCCATATTCCTGAATATCCTCCAGTTTTTGAATATTCATGAGTTGGTTAATATTTTATTTAATAGCCTACCTTTCTTCCTGAGCTCAAGTTACATATGTTTCCTCCTTTCTTCCAATTTTATCTTTATAATAATAACTGTGAGGTTTATTGGATGATGACAAATATTTGAAAGAAAGGCAGTACTTTTTCGTAGTTTGAACCTGGATGTCTCTTGTTCTGGTCTAGGACTCTAATTATTATATTACACTGGTTTAGTAAGGAAAACAAGTTTCATTAGCAGGTGTTTATATTAGGATAAACACTCCTGACAAATCCTGGAAACTAGTTTGCTACTGAGCATGCTCCAACTTCCACTTTACATCATTTAGTGCTATGTGCAAAAGACCTTTTGAAATCCCTTGGTCTGTGGGCAAATAAATTATCTGGCAGAGGAACACAACTTCATCACATTTCTCCAAGGGAGGAATAATTCTTCAATCCTCCTTCCCAGGTTTGAAATTATTCTATTTATTTATTTATTTATTTATTTATTTGTTTGTTTGTTTGTTTTGACTTGTATACTGCCACTCTCCAAAAAGGACTTGGGGCTGCTCACAGATAAAACACAGAACAATAAATTAGTTAAAAGAAATTAAACTAAACAAGCCAAAATACAACTATAAAACCGAATTAAAATCGAATTTAAAACCCACCCTCTCCCCCAGGAGATCAGTCCAGCCCAGGCTGTAAAAACAACCAGGTTTTTAGATCATGCTGGAAAGAGGAGAGATCGGGAGCCAGCCGAGCTCAATGGGTAGCTGGTTCCATAAGGCGGGGCCGATGCAGAATAGGCCCTTCCCGGGTCACCGCAAGTCGACATTGTCTGCGGAGGCAACCCGAGGAGTCCCAACCTGTGTGCTCACACAGGCGACCGGTATTTGATATCGGCAGGAGACGCTCCCGCAAGTACCCCGGACCCATGCCATGAAGGACTTTGAATGTTAATGTCAAAACCTTGAATCGCACTTTCCCCATGGAATGGCAAAATCTCAGAAATTTGCTCAGAAAACACTTTTTGGATCTGCTTCTAAGGTTCACAGTTGCACTTCTTTGGGTGTTGTTGAGGCAAGAATGGAGAAGTTTATTTCATTTGCACCTTGTATCATTTATGGACCTGATGTCTTCTTCTTTTGTATAAACAACACCAGATTCATTCATTTTCCCCACTCTGGGGAGATGTGGAAGATGTACATAATCTAAACACAGCAGATGGCAGCACTTAGCTGACATTGAAAAGACTAACCACAGCCAGACTTGGTTAGTACTTGAATGGGAGACCACCAGGATGTCCAGGATTGTAGATAATATTGGGAAATAAAAAGAGCACTGGGGCAAAAAGCAAAGTAAAGCTACTTCCATATTCTTGGCAAGGAAACAACAGTTGGTGTCTTATGTAGTCACTAGAATTTAAGGTTGATTTAAAATCTTTACCTTTTAGTCTGGGTATATCTGGAAGACAGAAGGCTGGGGAAAACTGAGTTAGATTATCTTGTCTACAAAAACAAAATGAAAATACATACCAGCCACTTTTAAGGTGGGTGCAGAAGTCATAAAATATTGGAGTCCCATTTTAGTCAATGTGATGATTTTATAAGCAAATACTCAAAAATTTATCTGCCTAATGCTTGCAGAGATGTTTGTGCATCATCCTTTGTTTGCCAGAGAACAAGGCATTCTGCATTCTGTAGCACTTGCCTGCAATACCCTCCCCATCAGACAACCTCCCAATCTTTAAAAACAAAGCTCATTTTGACAGTTTCCAGTAATGGCCTCATGGCAGTCTGTGCACAGTGGAGATTAATTCAGAATGGAAGGAGAATGTAAAGATAGAAGAATTTAGTCCTGGAGAATGAATTTTCACTTGTCCAACTGACTATGTAATAGTTAATAAAACCTGCATCTCTATATCACAGTGTTGAATTACGTATAAGGTAATCTAACAGAGCACAGCAGAGAAATATTCTTTCACTGGTTCATTACTTTAACCTAGCCAGTGTGGTATAGCCATCAGAAAACAGAACAAATCAGTCTATAGAGCTAAGTCTCATAATATAGGAAAGAAGTGTTCACTAATTGCTTCTTTGTTAGAAACTTTTCCTGAAATATTTAGCTGTAGTTTTAATACTATTCTTTGTGTTCATTTCCTTGATAATTTATTTTAAACCAACCCTCTGTACTGATTTGTAGCATTCTCCTATCTCCGCACCTGAGGCTCCAGTGTATTCTCTTCCAAAGTGGATAGAACAATGTTTACTGGATATTCAGCATCCCTTTTAGTGCCCTCATCACTGAAATGTAGAATACAATCTGTGAGTCTGAATGCTTTAGTTTTGGGATGATTTCCCTGTAAACTGCATAGAATGTAACCATATTAATGAAACTATTTGTTTCAACCCATTGCATAAGATTTTGCTCAGGATATTCCTTAATATTCCAAACAGTTTAGTAATCTTGAAGTTAACCTAGATGGACATAATTGTCTAAATGTTCTTGAGGCTTCATAATGTCTGTGGAGGAATTTTATTGAACCCTGATGGATACTGAGATAGTGTATTGTGTTGACTTGATGAATCACAAGCTGTTAAGATTTGATGTAAAAACTCATGAAAATATTTGGGGAAAAATATGAAGCATTTTTAATACAGATATAATGCTTATGGCTTTAGTAATTGGAAAGTGCATATTTCAAGAACATGTAAAACAGTATTCTGCTACCACTTGTCCAACAGATCCAGAGAACCAACAATTAATTATTTATAGGAAACTGGATAAATTGATCGGCAATACTATTGGTAAACAGCATTGGCAGATTCCTTCTCTATGCAAACAGAGAGTTTCAGGAGTGGGCTTTTGGTTGGCATCTTAAAAGATAGTAAAACATGATCCTAGGCTTTCAATTCTCTCTCATTTGTATATTTTTAATAAAAAATGTATGTTATAATCCTTCTTCCATTATTTAGACGTAATCACTAAGAAATATAGTGGGATATAGTTGTGGGTAGATTTTATGGAACTGCACTGAAATTTAAGGCATGCTTATTTTAAGAGGAAAGTTTAACACATCCAGCCAGTTTTCCTATATAGTAAAACACACACAGAGAACCACATGGCACTTCAAATAAGAATAAAGAGTTGTAAGGAATCTTGGAGGTCATTCCAATGTAACACTTTACAGGGCACAGATATTTCAACAACAGGACCTTTTTTTCTGAAAGTGCATGTGGACCTGAACGTTTCTACATATTTGTGGTTCTTACCTAAACCTTGATCCATATATGGGAATCTTCTCTTATGTGTAACTTAAGCACTTTGCGTGTGGACCTATGTTCTCGACTGGCTCTCAGTTCCCTCTGCGCCTGTGATAATTCTCATCAAAAGAATGATGAGGATCTCATTAAGTCAGCCAGGTAACATGTGGAGACTGGAGCCTTGGATTCTGCTTTCCCTGTTTGTCCTTTAAGTGTATGTTAAGTTCTAAGTCTGGGAAAAAGTTGATGGCACTTGAATTTCATGACTTTCCTGTTTAGATTCTGGAAGTTTTAGAAGAGATTCTCTTATTACTAGGAACACGCTTAAGGATATATTCTCTGATTTCTCATTGTTCGTTACTTTTTGCAATAATAGATCCAGCATAGGACAAAGGAATTTCTTCATAGAAGGAAAATATTTCTGCTTATTTCAGTGTTCTCCTATTCAAAAGTCCTCCTCCTCCTCCCCCTTTTACCCTGCTTGATTTGTCTTTGCTTGCACTATTGTTGCACTCTGGATTGATGGTTTCCACATTTTCCCCCACAATGACTCCCAAATGCTTTTCCTGACCAGCATGCTTACTGGCTGTTCTATTTAACACATTATACTTAGGTCAATTTTGTACCAGGCAAGTTATTTTACATTTGCTTACATCAAAGGAAATTTACCATATGTGGAAACCATTCAGGTTAAGGATGTAGATCTTCTTGAACTGCATTATTTCTGCATCTAATTTTAGTGTTGGATTACAAATATTGGTGTTTGTATTCGATGGATGTACCAGATGTTAGGGAAAAGCACCTCTGCCCATTGTATTCATATTTAATATTGCCCACTGGGCATCCTGGGAGGTGAAATTAAGTCAGTAAAAAAATTAAAAAGTCTGTTGAAAGTGGAAGATAACCTAATTATTTGAAAGAAAAAAAACCAATGAAGTGACAGATTGGAGAGTTGTGTTTTGGGCATAGAATTCTACTCCTTTTAAAAATACCGGTAAGTAAGCTGATCTGGAGTTAACTTTTTTATTCTCCACTTCTGTCAATTTCTGTATTGTTATGTAGAAGTAAAATACATGACTTTAATGAGGCTAGCTCTGAGATAATTGGATATGGGATTGTCGACTAAGAATGTAAAAGACTCAGGATACTATTGACAATATTCTCTTTTTCTTCTCATTGGAGAATAAAGAAAGAGATGGAAGGATATTTGGATATACAACTCCAAAATAAAAATCCAAAACTCTGAAAATACCCTTGTCTTGATCTAATGAAAGACTCATTGTCCACTGTTCTGTTCTCAGCAAGGTACCTATCAAAGATATACAAACAGTAAATATTTATGGTAGTATTCTTGGCTTGTTTTCCCAGTCTTTTTCCTCTGTTGGTTTTGAGGATCTGTTGAAATGTTGCTAACCAAGTAATGACCAAGCTTGATGGAAATGAGGCAGTTTGTAGTTCAGGGATATAGATTGGGAAAATCTGATGTTAGACAACTGTGGTATAACTTTTATTTATTTATTTATTTTATTTATTGCAAACTATTTTTCTGTGGTACAATCCAAAGTAGCAAATGGAATATCTCTTTCTGTTTGATGGAAGCTAATGTTTAGCTTTGACTGACTTGACCAGCTTCATTCTTCTGTCTGCTCATGGAAGCCGATGGGAAGGAAATAGGACCTTGTTTTGCATAGATGAACTCAAATAAATGAAGTATATTTTGTTGTGTGATCCTTATTCATGTTTATTTCCTCCTGGTTGTCCATTTGCTCTTGATTCTTAAAGACTGGAGAACTTGCAAATAGAGGAGTGTGGTTTCTCAAAGGCTTTGCTACTTGGTGATGTTGGAGACCTGCAGACAAAGTATAGGTGGTGCTCAACTTACAACCATTCTTTACTGGCCGTTAAAGTTATAACAACACTAAAAAAGTGACTAATGGCCATTTTTCACACTTACGACCATTGCAGAATTCCCATAGTCACATGAATAAAATTTGGATGGTTGGCAACTGGCTCATATTTATGACAGTTGCAGTGACATGTGATCTCCTTTTGAGACCTTCTGACAAGCACAGTCAATGGGGAAGCCAGATTCACTTAACAGCTGTGTTACTAACTTAACAACTGCAATGATTCACTTAACAAGAGTAGTAAGAAAGGTGGTAAAAGGGGGCAAAATTCACTTAACAAATGTTTCACTTAGCAACAAATTTTGGGCTTAATTGCGATCGTAAGTTGAGGACCACCTGTAAATGATTTCACAATTCTTTTTATTTATTTAATTGATGTGCCACCCATCTCACCATCATGTGACTCTATTTGGGAAGAGAAAATTAAGGGGAAGCATGATAGCTAACTTTGAATGCTTTGAAGGGGCTCTCATGAAGAAGATGGAACATACTTGTTCCAGAAGGATTCACCATTCAGTTTACAGAATTTAATTTAATTATTAGAAGAATGTTTCTAATGATAAGACCCATTTCATACTGGAGCAGTTTGTCTTAGAAAAGGTTTGAGTTTTTAAACCCCATTTTTTCACTGTTTCCTAAATCAGTGTAATGTTTTACTCCATTGTGTTTTTTTGTCAGCTGAAGTCAGTGTTGTGGTAGTTGGAAATGTAAGAGGAAAAATAAATATTAAAGTAACTCCTGCCATTAACTATTTTTGTTGCATAGAATGAGAAATATCAAATCCTGTGACTGTTTCAAATATAAAATTATTCTGACAACTGCTCTCCATTCACCCCTTAAAAAGCTGTTCCCCATTTAAACACACTGATGAAAGATTATATGAATAAACTTTTTAAGTAAAAAGAAGTATTTGGAGTTAGTTTGTCCCTTCCCTTCCCTCCCTCCCTCCTTCCCTTCCCTTCCCTTGCCCAAATAAAAGATAATCTGGAAATTGTTTTCCACTCAAGCTAGTAATAAAAAGTTCAACATACAGTTCTTAAAACAGTTCAAATTGTTAAGATTACATTGTTTGACAGTCTTCCATTAATCTGAAGACTACAGTAATTTCAGCAAGAGGCCTTATCATATTTTACAAAGGTCAACTGGATCACCTCTAAGCTCATGATTAAGTTAAACAAGCTGATTCCGATGTGTAAGTTTGGGGAGTTTATGAGGGGCTGTGCTGCTGCAAAGACACCCATAAATCCTACTTTCACACAAGATGTCAAACTCCTTTGGGAATTGTACTCCCATTCAGGGCAATTCCCTTAGAAATATTATAAGAAATATTAAATTAAATCAAACTTATATGAGATTTCTTCTGAAAAGAACAAAGCCATGTTTCTTGGGGAGGGAGGGATTTACAAAACTGTAGTGCTTGCTTGATACAATAAACCAAATTTATAGCAGTGTGTGTGAACAACTAATTCCTTAAAGTTAAACCTACATATGTTATCAACTCTTCCTTTTAAGTTTGGTATGTTACAGCTTTGGCAGATGCTTACAGGCATCTGAAGAACCCACTCAGTGCTGTCTTAAACAGTGTATTCTTATAAATGACTAAACTGTGTAGATATCTGAATGTCCTTTAAAGAGGTTTCAATAAAGTGCTTAAATTATAGGCTATTATTCTCATGTCTATGACATAATGACTCTATAGGGTGTAAATAGAAACACCTTTACAACAGTAATTGCAGCTACTCTTAGCAGTGTTCCAGATGAACGCTGCTAAATTTTACAGAGTAAAAGTCTTCATACGCCAAGATGATATCTGTATTTTTGCTGGCGCAACATTATCCTAAGGCGTGCCCTTTCTCACTGATATATTTCAGTCCTTCCTATGGGACAATTCAGGGTTAATTATTTTTACTTCTGGGCACCTCTCCAGAGCAGTTTGGTTCAACTCCAGTTAGGATGAGCAGACATGTGACCTGATACTTGGCTGGAAGTGATCTGAATTCTTCAGCCATCCCAAGTGAGAGCTGACCTTTGTCTCAGGCCATGTCTAGAAGGCCTAATGTTAAGAGATATTCAGCTCTTTTTCAGCTAGGGACAAAAACATATAAGAACTATCTGGCTCGATCAGCTTGAACACTCTGTATTGCTTTTGTGAGAAAAACACACATTGGTGAGAATGATTCATGTAGAACACTGCTTTAAATCTAATCTTTTACTGGAATTTATTAGCTGTCTTAGGGGACAAAAAGTTAAAATATAATTTAAAAAACCCCAAAGACAACAAACCCTGTGAAGCAGCATGATTATGATGAAATATGGATGCATGGAAAGATGTAGTGCTTTTAACTGAAGCATGCAAGGAGAAATACCCAAAGGAATCATAATGCAAAAAGAAATGAAAATTCCTTCTCTGGATGTATTGGCAGTGATTATAATGGATAATTACTGATCTGAAAGTGTGACAGGAAATTGGCATTATACAGTATCTGCATCACAGTTCATTGCCTGATCATATCTGCTCCTAAATCTGTTCCTAAATCTACAGCAAATGCGTTGATTTCTGAACTTCAAATAACCCTTCTCAAAGTTATTTATCTGGCTGCTATAATGGGAAAGACTTACAGCTAGTCCTTTTATTTGATATAGCTCCTAAGGTTGTTATGGACTGGATGATTATTAGTTCCTTTGAAGAAGAATTAGAATTTTATGTGTAGAGCACAGATGTCCATACAATGCTTTGATTTTTGACATTTGGACTAAAAGTATTGTTGCCCACACAGCCAAAATAGCACCAGACATGAGCCACAAACTGAAGAGAAGCATCAGTGAATATGGGATCACTCCAAAGTCTATAAAATTGGAAGATTAAATCTTCAAAATCCTAAAAAAGAAAAGAAAAGAAAGAAAATTGCTCCACAATGACCACAATTAGTAGCTGCTTGAGAGCAGCAATGGAGAAGATTTGTGTCTAAGCCTATAAGGTTCCTGACTGCATCTGTTTAGCAATGGTGGATGTTAAGTTTGCATGAAGAGTCAGACGCGGAGTGCTTCAGTGAAGAGTTTATTAGTGACTACAGCTCATAACAGACCCGATTTGGCTGGGCTGCAGCTGCTACTTATAGCCAGCAGCCGCAGTTGCCAGCCAATCAGAGTACAGGATTTTCCTGCACTTTTTAAACCAATCATTTCTGACATTTTACAAGAACAGTTCAAACTAAACCAATGACATTCAAAACTGCATACATAACAGTGGACAACAGGGTTTTACTAATATTCCTTAAGCTACCTGCCTTGGGCCCATAGAACATCTAAACATAAAGAATGAAAACTAAAATGTACACATGTTTTTTGCTGAATTGTGGAGGAAAGAATGGAGTAGTTGGCAGACTGGCAACAAACCATATTGCAATCTCTCTTGCAGGTCCCACTTCTTTCTATGAAACATCCTTTCAAGAAATCATAGGGCTTTGTTCTATCTCCTTTTCCAATCCATTTTTCTTTTTGGGTGGTGGTGGTAGTTACATGTTTCTTTTACTGTTAGGCCTGGGATTTGTCCAAAACGGAGTGGAAAGACCACCAAGTAGTCTCATCAGCAGAGCCCTAATTGTAGTCATTTATTATAGTCACTTATCTGATAACAGGTCTGTTATCTGTGATAGCTTTACAGGGCTCAAATCTACCAGGCTTTTGCACCAGTGTGTAAACATGGTACCTTGGGGGCAAAGTGTCTGTTACTTACTGTCAACACTTTGCTGTTGGAGAAAGGCTGAACACAGCTTATATGGAGTAACTACGAGTTTAATAAGCTCCAGTGAAAGCTGCAGCATAAACAAGGCATCAGGAGCATTTGCCTTGTTAGGCCTCTTCAGCAAATTCAGGTAACTGAGAAGTTCAAAGAACATGGGATTAGAGTTTATCATGGGGACATTATGCAATAGCAGGGCCTGGTAAATCTTTCACTGAACAATGAGGGTTTGGTGAGTTAAAATGTCTGGGAGGAAGCTCAGCTGAAGCTTCAGCAGAAAATTAAATGTGCCAATATTTCTGCACAAAAAAGTCTGTTACGAACATTAAAGTCATAATTATACAAGGGAAGGCAATCTTATGGTAGTTAAGTTATATTAAATTTCTTTGGGAAGTTACAATGTAAAATGGGCAATGATGGCTCATATAGACTTGCCCCAGCCAGCATTTCCTGTTCTTTTTCTGTTTTTAAGGGGTTTCCTATGCAGAAATATTGGCTCCTTTAATTTTCTTCTGAAGCTTCAGCTGAGCTCCCCTCCAGCCATTATAGCTGATCACTCTCACTACTTTTTCTTTTCTTAAAAAAAACACCTACATTGTGCCTACAGTTGATAACTGTGATCAGAGGAGACTCAAAAGAGCCATTAAGAAAAACATGTAGCATTCATTCAGTACGACCCTTGCTCTGACATGACTAACAGATGGGAAATGTAGCTGATGATGGCCCTGAATCCTATGGGGCAGAAGGTGAGTGTAATGGTGCCATATAAATTGTTAAGTTTGCATGAAGAGACAGACGTGGAGTGCTTCAAGCTCTTAGTTTATTAGTGACTACAGCTCAGAACGGACCCAATTTGGCTGGGCTGCAGCTGCTACTTATAGCCAGCAGCCGCAGTTGCCAGCCAATCAGAGTGCAGGGTTTTCCCGCACTTTTTAAACCAATCATTTCCAACATTTTACAAGAACAGTTCAAACTAAACCAATGACTTCAAACCTACATACATAACACCCCTCCCCACTAGGTTCAGTCCATACTCAAACCCCAACCTATCTAATGAATTCTTTTAAATAGGTGGGGCTCTTACGTACGTTGAGACCTACGTGGTTCAGATGTTTTAAAGTTCTCACCTTGTGAGAGAGGAAATGTGTCTGCTGACATTTCCTTACTTGGACTTGTAGTAATGGTAGAACCTGTTTGGTTACTACAACCTGCTCTCTCCTCCCAATCCATCTCCAACCCAATGTCAGCACCTAAATCAGGTAGTGATGTGCAATCTTCCATTTGTGAAAATGGTTGTTGGTATTGTGACAGGTTTTGGGATGGTTCCTGTCGTGTTAGCTCGTTACACATGGGGTTGATTCTTACTTGCTGATTACTCTCATAATCCTCCCCTTCCCCCTAGAAGAGGCAGTAGGTATGGGAACCAGAGAGGAGCAAAAGCGATGCTCCTGAGGCAATCTGGATCTTAACTGATCAATGTGCCTGCTCCAGAGGACACCATCCTCCATTTGTACCCTGTAAGACCTGGGGCCTGTGATTTGGGTTATCTCAGCAGGAATCCATAATGGTTCACCCATGAGGTTCTTAGCATAAACAGAATCACCCACAGTGAAAGTGCGAATTTTACTAGTGGAATCTAGTGGTGCGTTGGGTGAGTAAGTGGGATGGAGGCGGTCAAGGGAGACCTGAGTTTCCTACCCATCAACAATTCAGCTGGGGTTAAATTAGTTGAGGGTTGGGAGTGATATGCTGAACACTGAGAAGTTTTTCAACTCTCTCAGTGATATCCCCTGGACCCAATTGCTGAAGTTTTTCCTTGGTAAATCGTACCATACGTTCAGCCCGGCCATTAGCCAAGGATGCCCAGGGGCTGTCAGGGCATGTCTGATACCCTGTTGTGCTAGATATGATTCAAAAGTTGGATGTAAATTGAGGGCCATTGTCAGAAACAAGCACATCAGGTAACCCGTGAGTTACAAAAAGCTTTTAAAGCTGTTTGATGACAGCTTCAGTTGTGGTGGATGCCATAGGGATAACCTCCAGCCATTTGGAATATGCATCAACTATAATAAGGAAAGTGTGCCCTCTGGTAGGGCCAGCAAAATCAATGTGAATCCTGGACCATGGGCCCCTAGGACATTCCCATTCCTGTGTGGGGGCGAGAGGTGGGCAGGCCTGACTACCTGACAGTTGGGACAAGATGCAACCCAGTTTTCAACCATTTTGTCAATACCTGGCCACCATACATAACTCCTGGCCAATCCCTTCATTCTGACAATTCCCGATGACCCTCATGTAACGTTTCCAAAACCTCTTTTTGTAGTTTTGCAGGAATAACCACCCTGTTACCCCACAAAATACATCCTCTTAATTCAGATAATTCAGTTTGCCTGGATTTAAAAGGTTGGGCGAGTTGAGGTAGATCTTGAAGTGGCCAACCTTTCTTAATCCAACCTATGACAGGAGCCAATAAAGTGTCTTTGGCAGTCTCTCTGGCAATTTGAGCAGCATGTACTGGAAGTTTGGTAACAGTTTCTAGAAAAAAGATGTGAGTCTCAGGAACAGGGTCCTCAATGTATGAAGGAAGTGGGCAGCGACTCAAAGCATCTGCATGCCCAATGTCTTTACCAGGTCTGTGGATGAGTTTGTATGAATAAGCAGCAAGAAATTCAGTCCATCTCAGCATTCTTGGTGACAGGATCGTGGGCGTTGGTTTGTCCCCTGCCACAATGCCTAACAGAGGTTTGTGATCTGTGACAATAGTAAATGTTCTCCCATATAAATACTCATGGAATTTCTTGACAGCTGCAACAATTGCCAAGGCTTCCTTGTCCAGTTGGCTGTAATTTCTCTCTGCTTTAGTCAAGGTGCGAGAGTAAAATGCAATAGGAGCTTCCCTCCCGCTGGGAAGCATGTGGCTCAAAAAAACCCCCACTCCAAAAGGGAGGCATCACCGTCAAAACAACAGGAAAGTTCTCAGAGAACTGTATCAGCACAGCATCAGACGTGATTAGTCTCTTGATATTGTTAAATGCAGCTTATTCCTTCCTCCCCCAGACCCAGCAGATTTTTTGTCCAGCAACCTATGTAGGGGTTCTGCAATGGTTGCCTTCTGAGGTAGAAACATATGATAGAAGTTAATGAGTCCCAAGAATGCTTGCAAATCTGTTTTGCATTTTGGCCTGGGGGCTTTTTTGATTGCCTGAAAGTTTGCTTCTGTGGGGTGGATGCCATGTTTATCAATCATGTAACCCAAGAATTCCACTTTATCTGTTCTAAGTGTGCATTTTTTTTCTTTGACTTTTAACCCTGCTTTTTTGAATCTTCCCTGAGTCTCTCGTGTAATTGAGTGTCATTTTCAGCAGAAATTAAAACATCATCAAAATAGGGCACCACCCCTGGCAACCCTTGGAGCATCCTTTCCATAAGGCTTTGGAAAACGCCTGGTGCCACACTTACTCCAAATTGCAATCTTTTGCATTTGAAGGCACCTCTATGGGTCACAATGGTTTGGGCTTCAGCAGTGGCATCCTCAACTGTTAATTGTTGATATGCCTGTGCCAGGTCCAACTTGGCAAAAACTGTGCCCCCTCCAAGAAAGTGTAATAAATGATGCACTACTGGAACTGGATATGTGCTCTGTTGTAGCGCATGGTTCAATGTCCCCTTGTAGTCTCCACAGATTCTCACAGACCCATCAGCCTTGACTGGTGTGACTATGGGTGTCTCCACCTGGAGTGATCAGTGGGCTCTAAAACCCCTTGGACTATTAGTTTATCTAATTGTGCATCAATTTTTCCTTTAAGGCAAATGGGACCCTTCTGGGTTTTAAACGGATTGGTTGTACCTTGGGATCTAGGTTAAATGTGATGGGGGTCCCCAAGTACTTGCCTAATCCGTCGCTGAAGACCTCTGGAAAGTCAGACTTCAAGGCCTCTTCCCACTCAGTGTTGCTCATGTGATTGATGCCAGTCACCTCGATGCCCAACGGGTTGAACCACTCAAGGGCCAGCAGACTTGGGCGGTCCTTGTCCACGATGGTCAGTGGTAGGCATTTGGTGTGGTCCTTGAATTTCACGTTGAATTCTCTTGTTCCAACTACTGGAATCTTGTTCCCTTGGTAGTCTTTAAGAGTCAATGCTTGCTTCTTGAAGTGCTTCTTCTGGATGTTGGGAAGAAGTCTGTGAATAGTGTCCCATGGCACCATAGATAGGTATGAGCCTGAGTCCACTTCCATTTGGCAAGACCTTCCTTCAATAAGTATCTTGACATGCACTTTTCTGCTTCTTAAAGGTGATGAATGACCAATAGTTACTGTTTGATGAGTTTCATTCTTCCCATTTGCTTCTGTGCTGCGCCCCATTTTCTCACTGAGATTGTTGGGCCTGAATTCTTTGTCTTTGCTTGTAGCAAACTTTCTTCTGTTGGGTGGAGTTCTGGATGATTTGCAGACTCTTGCTAGGTGTCCTCTTTTATCACAACGGAGGCAAATGGTGTCTAAAAACTTGCATTCAGTGCGGGGTGGCTTCCCCCACAACCTCTGCAGTAGAAAACTTGCCTCTTTCTTCCCAGGTCTTTCTTTTTCCACTCCATTCTGAGTCTGTAAATTCCTTCCTCCACCTCACTACAGTCTGACTCAGAATCTATTTGCTCACAATGAGTTGTTGTGGATTTTCCACATCAGGATGGCTTGTGGCCTTGTTGATTTTCTTCATGGCTGCTGCTGAGGACTTGGTAGCTTCTGCTGAAGAGGCCTCTTCTATTGCTTCCTTCAGCGTGATCTTAGGTTTCAGTAATAACTTGCTCTGTAGCACCTTGTCTTTAAGGCCCAGAACAAATCGATCGCGCATGGCCTCTTCTAAATTGTTAAATTCGCATGCACCCCCAATGTCTCTTAAACTTGCCACGAAGTCGTTTACGTTTTTGCTTTCCCCTTGATCACGACAGTAAAACTCGTGTCTCTTAATGAGGCACGATACTTGTGGCGCGTAATGGACTCTTAACAGTTTTTCTAAATCAGGCCAGTCCATTACCTTCACGTCTGCAGCTCCCGCCAATGCCTTCACCATCTTGAAAACTGCCGGACCGCAGTGCATGAGAAGGACCACCCTCTTCTGCTTCTCAGAAATGTTGGCAAGATCGTTTCCCTCCAGATACATTTGGAAACGATCTGCATACGACTCCCAGTCTTCTGCCGTCGGATCGAACGGGGCTGGGGGGCTGTTCAGCGCAGCCATCTCGCTCTCCTTCTGTTCCGCGTTGCCATCTTCTTCAGGGGAATCCCACCTTCGTCGCCAGTGTTAAGTTTGCATGAAGAGACAGACGCGGAATGCTTCAAGCTCTTAGTTTATTAGTGACTACAGCTCAGAACGGACCCAATTTGGCTGGGCTGCGGCTGCTACTTATAGCCAGCAGCCGCAGTTGCCAGCCAATCAGAGTGCAGGGTTTTCCCGCACTTTTTAAACCAATCATTTCCAACATTTTACAAGAACAGTTCAAACTAAACCAATGACTTCAAACCTACATACATAACATAAATCAACTTACTTGCTCAGTCCCATCCCTTTGTAGGCAAACATGGTGCATAGCAGTCTGCAAACTGTGGTTTGGCAATAATGACATTTTTCCTAAGTTAAATTTTGGAAATATAAGGAATGTGATTTCATTGCAGAAGAAATGCTTTTTTTATGGGAAGACAATGGGAATGTTAACAAAAAGTAACTGTTTATTTATGGGGGAGGAACCCTGATTTGAAAAGCAATTTTAATTCAAATGAAGATGTTTGAGTAAGAATCCTTCCTTTGTTTAAATAATCATGCTCACAAATGAAATAACCAGAAATTTGCCAGTCTACATCAAGAGATCAATATTGTGAAGAATAAACTTAAATTAATATTGCAAATTACAATAAATGGCCCGTTTGCCACTCGGAAACTTATTTTGCAAATTAAGTTTAAGAGCAAATTAAGTTCAAGAGCAATCCTATTTCCATCTGGAGCCATTTTACAATGTAGATTTGCTGTATTCATTTTCAAACTGAAGAATGAAAGGGGGAAGGGGGAAAAAACAACATTCATTTTAAAGCTGAGGAAGTAATTTGGTTCCAAAATATTGCCATGACTGACAATTGTATTGGAACATGTTTTAACAACTGTGGATCTTTCAGTAACTTTTCCCGGAATCCAAAGGTTGTACAGAAAGCTCTTTGGATACAACATTACAATCCAATATGCAGACTCCCTGAAACGTTCCAGCCAAACTGTGAAAAGTGAAATCTTACTCATAGTTCATGAATGAAATCTGACATCTTTGTTGTGAGAAATAGATCTAACTAATCCAGTCATCCCCATTATTGGTCTTTGAACTCATCTCCTTACAATAATATTACTACAGAAAAAGTCTGGGAGAGTTTACCTCTATCTCATTTTGTCCTTTTTCCTTCTCTGCATGACTACAGGAAAAGCACTCCTAAGAGTACCCAGAAAAGCCCATTTTTGTATGAGATCTCTATGTCTTCATCTTTATCTCAAGGCAGATCTGTATTTCCAGTTCACCTCAGTGCAGGAAATTTTAGAGAGCAGGAATGGATGATGTCACCAGTTGTGGGACTCATTTTTTTTTACTACCAGCTCTGTGGGCGTGGCTTGGTGGGCATGGCAGGGGAAGGATACTGTAAAATCTTCAGTCAGAGATGGTATTTGCCGGTTCTCCAAACTACTCCGAATTTCCGCTACTGGTTCTCCAGAACTGGTCAGAACCTGCTGGATACCACCTCTGGATGTCACCCAACTGACCCCAACCCAGCAGATAATGCAATCTCTGGCCATGTCTTTTGAGTTCTTCTCAAAGAACTCAATTGTCTTGCTCTGGCTTGAGTTGTATTGTATGGTTCACATGCTGTGTTTCAGTTCTTTGGCTCCTCCATGTCTACTGTTGCTTGCAGTGCAACCCCCCTCCCTTCTGGTCACTGGTCTGCCCTCCATTGCCATTGATTCTTTTAAAGTTCATTGATGTAACAGTGCAACTATGGAGCAGGATTTTTTTGTGGGGGGGTAATTAGATGAAATTGACAAGAGTTCTTCTGCTTTGCTTTTCTTGCCCTAGTGACAGGAAAAATGAAAGTTCCTTCATTCTTTTTTTTCTAGTCTAGGAAGGGAAAAGAAGTAGGGAATCCACCAATTATTGGCAGTAGTAAACTTGACCCAGACAGGTCATCAAGTCATTATCCTGGCCAAAGTGAAGGAAAGGGATGAAATTTGGAAAGGAATTTCCAGTTAGTTAATCCTCAGGAGGCACCCAAATGAAGGGTGTACTGTAAAGCAGGGGTTGCCAACCTTTTGAACCTCAGGGACCACCAAACTCATAATTTTAAATCCCACGGACCACTAATATGAATTTTGACTGACAGTAGCTTGCTGACATTGGTGGGAAAGTTGGTTCCATATTCCAGAGCTGCAGTAGTCACAGGTACAGTAGTTCTGTGACTATTGCAGCTCTCGAATATGAGACTGACTTTGGCCTATCAAGGTCCCATTACTTTATTAATGTAATTGCCAATTGTACTTTATATTCAACAGCTGAAATTTTATATGAAAGAGAAAATATAATAAAATGAGTGATACTATAATAGTTGTTCATATAGTAATGCTATTATACTGTCAGAATAGTAACTATCACAGCAACTGTTGCACTATTATGGTTAGTGGCACAGTCTGCCAGATATTTAGACTAGATTGGCATTTTTGTTTATCTATTGAGTCATTCCCAAGAACCTGGGATAGGCAGACATATTGTTTAATAATAATAAAGGTATAATTGCAGGATGTAAGCTGTTCCAAGTAAAGCTGCCTTTTGCAATTGATTAGTAGTGATTTTGTCAATGCCATTGGTATTCAAATGGTGCTCCAGATATTTTGGAATTGCACCTGAAGCGCCTATTACTGTTGATACTGTCTTTGCTTTCCTTTACTGCAATCATTTCACTTCTGTTTGGAAACCTTTACATTTTGTGATTTTCTCCTGTTCTTTATTTTCTAGTCTGCTGTCTTCGGTATTGCAATGTCCACTATCCAGATCTTTTTCTGTCTGTGAGCTTTCTATGGCATCTGATTGGTAATTGTATGAAGCAGTGTTGAACTTTACAATTTGTCAGAACCAACACTGTTTTTATTACTGCACAGGGTAAATTTCCTATTACTTATTTCCTTTTCTGTCCAGCATCTGTTTGCTTGCTGTCCATTCTCCCTATTTGCTAGCATCCTTTCTGTTATGTATGCAGGTTTAAAGTCATTGGTTTAGTTTGAACTGTTCTTGTAAAATGTAAGAAATGATTGGTTTAAAAAGTGCGGGAAAACCCTGCACTCTGATTGGCTGGCAACTGCGGCTGCTGGCTATAAGTAGCAGCCGCAGCCCAGCCAAATTGGGTCCGTTCTGAGCTGTAGTCACTAATAAACAAAGAGCTTGAAGCACTCCGTGTCTGTCTCTTCATGCAAACTTAACACTTTCCTGTCTATTTTTTTCACAATATCCTCTGGGATAGATTGTGTTGAGAGAGAGAGAGACTTAATTGGCCCCATTGGGTCTCCCTGGCTGAGTTGAATCTGTGTTTCTATGATCCTAATCCAACACCTTAACACTGATTCATTAAACAGAAGTTTTTTTTTAAAAAAGCTTATTAGATCTCCATTAAAAAAATGATGCCATGCAAATAAAAGGAAGTACTTCATACAACTACCTAGAGACTGAATTCATTGCTGTAAGAACTCATGCTATCTATGGGCTTTAAAGAAGCTTAAATACATATTTTGAAATGCCACCCATTGTTAATTGGAGTGGAACTTGAAGGCAAGGCTAAAGAAATCTGAAAACTCAAGTACTATACACATGTTCATGAGCACCCACCCGCAGCACCTTGAAATAATCTTAGCATCTCCTCTGAACAAAAGGCCTTTAAGCAAAGGCTGTATAAATAGTGTCAAAGGGAAACACATCCAGAACTCTCTGGGAGATCACAATAAACACTTTTGATATTTTGCAGATGGACTCATCATCTGTGAATTGTACAATAAAATTTTATGAAGCTTTTAGACATCCAGCTGGTTGTATTCATTGGGAGCTGGGTTCCTTACCCTCCCCGCAACAATCTCTTACATTGCTTCATATTCCTTTCCTAAGCATCCTATTCTATTTTTTCTTATGACAGGCTACTCATCTCCAAATAACAACATTTCACTTTCCAAAACGCTATCAGGTGTTTCAGAGAGTGCCTCCCAAATGTATTCTTATCAGTTTTCCATGTTAAAGGCCATAACATCTGAAACCATGCCAACTAATATTTATTCTGAGGTAACATCACCATAAGTCTTCTCAAGTCTTCTCACAAGTTTCAACAAGGATCATTTATTATGTAGCCACATTGGTTGAAATTGACACTTTTTAAATAAATCCAGCAAGCCTAGGTTGGTGGAGTATTTTATGAAAATGACCCATTATTTTTTTTTCTTTTTAAGAAAATGGATTTTGCACATGTTGGATTTGATTCTGAAACTTGATGAGACTCAACAATTTGATTTCATCATCTTTGAATCAAATGTCCAGACCGAATCTTTCTATAATCCTAATAAGAATTTTTTAAAAGTATGTTTTAAGCTCTAGAGGCCAATCTCAACTTCTACAGCAAATTAATGACTTGATTATTGCTACATTAAACTTCAAGTCAAATAAAAACATTTAGCATCAACAAAAAAAGTTAGGCAAACTTTGCTGAAGAGAGAGAGCCAACGATGAAAATCTTCAGCCAGGCGAGAACATTTTGCGTGGTGATTTATTGAGCATGGATTTTGTATAGTTCTGAAAACTAAATTTGTGTTTTCTTAAATAGTGAATTGAATGTTTGTAGAGCATTCTGCCCCACCTCCCAGCCTTACAATTTTCTGCATGTTACTTTTATTTTGCTTGGCAGTGGTTGTATTTATACTACTTATTTATTTTTTATTTATATCGTTGTTCAATTTGGATAATCACTCATCTCAAACTAGTGTTTAATGTCTTTGTTTTGATGATCTGCCTTTATATTCTTGATATTGTCATTCTTAGGCTCCGTTCTCCTAAGAGGATGGGGAAAAAGAAATACAAAATAAATTGTTAGCTAAACAAATAAAGATTTGTTTGAGGCACAGGAGTGAAAGAAAGATGTAAATAATCTTTATTAGAATAATATTCACATCTTGGTATATTATGAGAGGAGTATAGCTGAAACAGCACAGAAATGCCAGCTCAGCAGCCTGTGAGCTGCATATTAATTTATTCTAGTTAGTCAAATCACCATTTTCAAATTGGCCATGGTTTACCATCATTGGCTTAGGCTGGGATTATATTGCTTCCTGTGCCCTTGATATGTTATTATAGATCATCTGAAGGAACTTGGAATTCTCAACTGATCTACCTAAGAATTTTGGTATTTTTTTCCAATGGATGGAGATAGGCTTCAATGAATGGTAGGATTTTATATTTTCAAAAATGGGGACCAGGCATTATTCATTTCTTTATCGTAACAGTTGGGGATGAATTGCTCCAGACTTAAACGCAAGCCTCTGCTTTGTCTATTCTCTTCTTCTTTGCTTGTTGTTTACTACCATGCACAACAAAGAATTCTCAGAAGCTCAGAGGTTTGCATACATTTTTTTAACCTTAATTTTGCTTAATATTTAACAAGGTAATATGGATTTTGCAAGTTTCCTGTTTCTGCTTTAACACTTCCATCTTTCGCTCTTGGAAAATATGTCTGAGGCTGAGCTCAATTTGTATCCAAGGTTGTAGAACCACTGCAAAAAGATTTCTCATTGATCAGAAATGAGAAAAGAACTTTAGCTGAAGAAAAAGAGTCTACATTGGCCAAGTTCTTTTCACTTGTGGATCTCCTGTTAAAGTAATTTAGCACATTAATGCAAGTAAGAAGTCTAATGACATGTATCAAACAGGAAATGGATTCTGGTTTCTAATTTCCTCTGAATATTGAAGCTGCCAATAATAAAAGACTGCAGGGCAATGTTGACTGACTGTAGCAGTAAAGGTGAAGCAATATTTGTCCATTTGCCTGGAATGGTACAGGGCCTCTTGCTTAAGCAGGTGTTTGGACTAGAAGAATTCCAAGGTTCCTTTCAACTCTGTTATTCTGAATTATGTAACATTGTCTGCTGACAAAGAGAATTCTATCATCCATCTCTTACTGATAAAAAAACCATCTTCTTCAATGAGACTAAATGAGCCAAACCATATTTTATATTAGCATTATTATGTATAGTTCTCCCCCTTGCAGGCAAAATTTAAAATGTTACAGCAGAGGTGAAGGGCAGGAGGACTGAGACATGCATGTCCCATGAGATTTAATAGGGAGGGGAAATAGGAAGGATATATGAGACCCAGCATTTCCAGTGGATTATGACATGTATTTATTAGATTTTTTTATCCTGCCTTTATTGTTTTATAAATAATACAAGGCAACACATACACCTGATACTTCCTCCTCCTCCTATTTTCCCCACAACAACCCTGTGAATTGGGTTGGGCAGGGAGAGTGATTTAATTTAATTTAATTTAATATTGGGATTTCTATGCTGCCCTATCTCCCGAAGGACTCAGGGCAGCTTACAACAATAAAAAACAAGAATACAAAATTTAAAAAACTATTAAATAAGAAAACCCCAATTACAGACATTAAAACATTAAAAACCAACAAACAAATTTTAAAAAACAATTAAAAAAACCCCTTCAGTCCAGGTTGGCCAATCGAAAAAGCCATGTCTTCAGGTCGCGATGGAAGGATCGAAGGTCAGGAGCCATCCGAAGCTCCATGGGTAGTTGATTCCAAAGGGCGGGTGCACCCACAGAGAAGGCTCTTCCCCCGGGGGCTGCCAGCTGACATTGTCTGGCCGACGGCACCCTGAGGAGACCCTGTCTGTGGGAGCACACAGGGCGATGGAAAACCGTTGCTGGCAGTAGGTGCTCCCGCAAATACCCCAGACCTAAGCCATGAAGGGCTTTATAGGTGATTACCAGCACCTTGAATCTCACTCAGAAGGCAACCAGCAACCAGTGCAGCTCACGCAGGAGGGGTGTAATATGGGAGTATCAGGATACTCCCATCACAACCTGCGCGGCTGCATTTTCCACCAGTTGAAGCCTCCGAGTGGTCCTCAAGGGCAGCCCCATGTAGAGAGCATTGCAGTAGTCTACACGGGAGGTAACAAGCGCATGAGTAACCGTACGCAAGGCATCTCGGTCCAGATAGGGGCGCAACTGGGGCACAAGGTGAACTTACGCAAATGCCCCCCTGGCCACAGCTTCTGCATGATCTTCCAATTGAGCTGTGCATCCAGGAGGACACCTAGATTGTGCTCCCTTTCCACGTAAGTAACATTGTCTGCTGACAAACAGAATTCTATCATCCAATCTCTTACTGATAAAAAGAAACACCATCTTCAATGAGACTAAATGAGCCAAACCATATTTTATATTAGCATTATTATGTATAGTTCTCCCCCTTGCAGGCAAAATTTAAAATGTTACAGCAGAGGTGAAGGGCAGGAGGACTGAGATATGCATGTCCCATGAGATTTAATAGGGAGGGGAAATAGGAAGGATATATGAGACCCAGCATTTCCAGTGGATTATGACATGTATTTATTAGATTTTTTAATCCTGCCTTTATTGTTTTATAAATAATGCAAGGCAACACATACACCTGATACTTCCTCCTCCTCCTATTTTCCCCACAACAACCCTGTGAGTTGGGTTGGGCAGGGAGAGTGATTGGTGCAATCACCCAGCTGGCTTTCATGCCTTATAGATGTCTGGGGCAAAATGAAGATGGGTGTCCACTATATCAGGATGCAAGTACACACGTGCATACAAACACACACACACACACACATACTGCCTTTCCACTAAGAGTGTCAAGTGTCAACTAAAAAGATACTCCTTTTGTCTTTTTAGCTGCCAGAAAAAGGGGAGTGGAGGAAAACAAGGCATTCTTGAAATGCCTAGATAATCACCTCAGTAGCCTAAAGTTGTCAGAGCATAAGAAGTTATTGGAGAGCACTCTTGGAGACGGATGTGTCCCATTGGAGAAATCACATCCAGGGGGTGGGGGAAAGACCAGGGTCAAGGGGGAAATGTATGATGTGATTTAGTATCGACTGTACCCAGCCACGTGCCAACATGGCAATTTCTTTCTTTTTTAAAAAAAGATTTTAAAAACAACTTTATTTACAAAAAATTAAAAACATACAAACTTAAGAATGTACAGAAATAATATATAGATAGCGCATTGAGCACTTTTCTTACTTTTTACACTGGATATCAAATTTGATAGAACATAATAATCAATAATAACTAATAAATAGCATATATTCGTTAACTTTTTTTTTGGTTTACATCCTGAATAATAAGTAATACACAGTATTCTACTATTATTATCTTTGGATTATAACTATTAATTAATCAATATAACCTTCATATTATTTATATAATAAAAGAAAATGAGATCATTAAGACCATTGTTATGATTATACATTCCATATGTACAGCTGAATATAATATGCTTTTTGGGTTCATTTCTTCTTCGTAGTCTTTTTCTTACATTCTACCCAGTTGTACCATTTATCCCATACCTGGTAATAGTCTGAGTCTTCCTTCCCATTTAGTTTAAGCGTGAGCCTCTCCATTTCGGCACACTCATATGTTTTTTGAATGATAGTGTACAGGTGGTACATTAGGCTTTTTCCAATATTGCACTAGCGAAATCCGTGCTGCTGTTAATAAGTGGATGATCAGATATCTCTCTTTAGGGGGGTGATCCCCTTTAATCATTCCCAGGAAGAACAGTTCCGGTTTCCATTCCAGTCCGCATTTTATAATTTCTTCTATCCACACTTTTATTTTTGTCCAGTACTTCTTCAACTCAGGGCATGTCCACCAAAGATGAAAGTAAGTACCTATTTTGTCTTTGCATTTCCAACAGCTTGGGTTTGCTGTCGGAAATATTTTAACTAATCTAGAGGGTGCCAGATGCCATCTATACATCATTTGGTAAAGATTTTCCTTGTGTGATACTGACTTTATTAGTGTGAGATTTCTCTGCCAAATTTCCTCCCAATCATCCAAATCTATAGTGTGACCAAAATTTTTTGCCCAAGCTAACATTGGTCCTTTCACCGTTTCCTCAGCCAATTCGTATTCTAATAAATAATTATATAATTTGGATATCAAACTTTTCTCTGGGCCCAAAAGTATTTTATCTAATTGTGTATCTTTTATTTCAACTCCATATTCCTTTACATCCTTATTATATCTCATTTTAACTTGGAAATAGGACCAATTATCAATAGTTATTCCTTGAGTTTCTAACTCCTGTATCGATTTAAGTCTTCAAACATGGCAATTTCTAATAAGCCAATTTACTTTTTCTGAGATGCGGTTAGAGACTTTGGATTGGAATGAGGGTGGATTTGTTGGAGCCCTGACATCAAGAAGGCTTAAATGGGGAATCTTCATCTGTACAGCAACAATCCTGCAAGATAGGTTGATCTGAGAACCAGTGACTAACCCAAAGTTAACTATTAAGTTCTATGGCTCTTTTGTTCCCAATCCAGCACTTTAATCACTGTATCATCACAGCTCTACTTGAAGACCAACAACTTGGAATCTCCAAATTTCATAGAGAGATGGGTTTTGAAAATATGGAATATATTGCAAAGAAGAAATCAAATTTGGGAATATGATCTTCTCTGGTACTTAGTATTTCACTCAAGAGCCTGTTTGGAGGGTCTCCAAAGCTGATGTCTGAGAATTTGGCAGGGATAATGGCCAGGCTCACAGCCAATTCTTTTAAAGCTCAGAGGTGTCTATTGGGGACTTTAAGTTCTGTTGTTATAATCTTACTTTATTTATTTTAACTGTAAACTATGTTAAATGATGAGCTGCTTAGAGAGTCCTTCTGAGGACAGAGGGTAGGCAGAGACATAAATTTGTTGTTGTTTGCTTACAGTGCACATTTCTGGGCAAGGATAAATAATGAATTCAGTAATATCCTCTCCAGCTAATTTTAAATATTGCATACTTTTGAAGGGTCCTTGGTGCTCTCTGAGCCTGGTTATTTTCTTGCAGGCTTCATTACCCAAACTAGGTAACAGCAACAATGCTAGTCCATTACACACTTTTATTAGCACAACTTGCAAAAATGGAATAGCTGCTTGCATGTACTGTAAGACAAGACCCACAGATGCAACAATTTCCACTGCTTAAAGAAGAAGCAATATTATGAATCAGGAAAAGGTAATTAATTCAGATTAACTCAAGCATGACATGGGACCGATCTATATCTTGCAGGCTAATCTGTCTCAGGATGCTGTTGAGAGAAGAAAAGAATCATAATTACTTCCTTCAAGAACTTGAAAATATCTTTTTTTCTTCTGTTCAATCATGTCCAATTCCCTGCAGTTTACTTAGCAAGGTTTTTCAAAAGTGATTTGCTATTGCTTCCTTTATTTATTTTATTTATTTATTTGATTTGTCAATCGCTTTCAAGATAACAGGTATAAGTATAAACATAGATTTGAATACATGAGATGGATACGTATAAGAAAAATAAAAAGAAATAATAGGACAGGGACAGTAGGCACGATTGGTGTGCTTATGCACACCCCCTACAGGCCTCTTAGGAAAGGGGTGAGGTCAATAGTAGACAGTCTAAGATTAAAGTTTTTGGGGTTTGGGGAAAAAACCACAGAGTCAGGTAGAGTATTCCAGACATTGACCACTGTTGCTGAAGTTGTATTTCCTGCAATCAAGTTTGATGCAGTTAACCTTGAGTTTGTATCTATTGTGTGCTCTTGTATTGTTATGGTTGAAGCTGAAGTATTCATTGACAGGTAGGACATTGCAATATATGGTTTTATATACTATATTTAGATTGGACTGAAGATGGTGTAGTTCTAGGTTTTCTAGGTCTAGAGTTTCAAGTCTGGTGGCATAAAGTATTCTGCAATGAGTAGAGGAGTGGAGAACTCTTCTGGTGAAATATTTCTGGACTTTCTCAGCTGTGTTAATATCAGATACATGATATGGGTTCCAGACTGATGACCTTTTATTCAAGTATAGGTCTAGCAAATGTTTTGTATGCTCTAATTAGTAGTGTGATATTACCAGAGAAAAAGCTACGTAGGATTAGGTTAACAACTCTTATTGCCTTTTTGGCTTTGTGGACTCTAGCACTTAGATCATTAGAGATGAGTACTCCAAGGTCCTTGACAGAGTTTGGATCCTCAACAAGGTCTTGACTATTCAGCTTATATTTTATTTTCTGATTTTTTTGTCAATATGTAAGACAGAGCATTTATTTGTTGAGATTTGAAGTTGCCATTTGATTGACCATTCTGATACATAGTCGAGGTCTTTTTGGAGGGTAGTAGTATTGTTTGTGGTGTTGAATAGCTTTACATCATCAGCGAAGAGAATGCAGTTGCTCTTAATATGATCACAGACATCATTTATTCCTTCTGAGAGGTGAGAGAAATGACTGGCCCAAGATCACCCAGCTGGCCAGGAAGAGTATTTAATTTAGTTGTCCCACTTATTCCAAGATTTATAAATTCATCCCTTTCTCTCCCAACCACTCTCATTTCTTGTTTGCTCTGAGGAATTTGAACAGTTTATCTCCTGTCGAAGCAGCATCACAGAAAACACTCTGTGAATAGCCTCTGCTTATCACCACTTTTACATGGCTTCTCTAAGCAAATGTTTAGCCCTACTTGACTCAGAATGAGTGCTGTATTGATTATTAGCTTGAGAGAAACATCTGGTTTTCATTATAAATAGTAGCAGACCAAAAGGGGGGTGTAGTACTGGGCAATGCAGTCACTTAATATATATATATTGAGTGTATCCTGTAATTATAGAAAGCAGAACATACATGGATCTGCAGATCTGATTCCAGAAAGAAGAAAATGTATCTGCTTCGTATATTTATTTACTCAGTAATAATTGGTCTTCTGAAATATTGTTTGTTAGAGATTTAGAGATTTTGGATTATGGCAAGAACTTTTTTCTGGAAATCTCAGAAAACTTAAGGAAAGCTCATGGTCAAGATGGCCTCCTTAATTTTTTGCAGGCAACAAAGACCACTGACTATGGATCAGATTTCTCCATCTGATGCCCTCCTCTTCCATTTGAATTATATGCCTGACACATCTGGAGAATGCTGAGGTGTGGAAGGTTACCATGAAGTATAAACTTCACATTTTGCCTTTGGCCATTCATAAAATTTTAGCTACATTATTATGCACAAGCATGGCAGGAATAACTAGTATGAAGTTCATAGGTAACAGGGCCTTACTGAATATCCCCCTTGTTACTTACTGAATTATCTATCTAACATGACATTTTAAGAAATTATTTTAATAAACATTAAATAGGAAGTTTTAAAAATAACCAGTATTTATACTTCATTATCTACATTTCTGGAATGTTCATGTTCTCTAAAGAAAACTTTCCAGATGGTTCTCCAATCTAATTTTTAGGAATCTATTTTACACAAAAGGATGCTTATGTAACAAAGTGGACATTTGGATTACATGGCTGGTTGTATATTCTATTTCTTGCACTCCTGAACATCTATTCATGGAGCAAGTCCATGTATTAGCAGTTGCACATGTGTAGTTTTCCATGCAACTAAGTTCCCAGCAAAGGGTCAGAACCAACAGCATTATCCCTGTTCAACAACTAAATTGATTTCTTCCCAGCCTAACTGCAGTGTAGTCAAAACTTTTAAATCCCAGTTTCCAGCTGAAACACTAGAGCTCTGTGAAATTTGGAAACTGACATCTTCCCATTGGTTGTCTGCAATTTCTCTCGGAACTGTTAATGGAGTTTTTAGCATTATTCCTTTGTTCCAATAATTATATTCAGTCTTTCAGTTGGAAAGTCCTATGACTTATAACATATACACGCAAAGTGGTGCCACTAAATACCTACTTTGGTGCCCTTCATGCTTCCAGCACCATGTAACTTTCTCCCTTTATTATTTATTATTTTCCATTTTTATTACTTTCACAAATAACTCAAGGTGGCTAACATATCCAACATCTGTTCCTCCTCTGGTTTTAAGTGGTGATGATGATATGATAAAAATGCATAGAAAAATAAGTTGCTGCAAACCAGAGCACCATCCAGCTCTGAGCCATATGTGAGTCCCAAAGGTAAAGAGCATTCTGGGGACCAGTTTGACCCCTGTCAAATAGCTCTTTTTTGATTGGGCATAGTCACCATGAAAGTCATTTTGTGCCTTCTGTGTCATCCCACTTTTCTTGCTGATCAGCCTCCCACTACAACATAGTTGACCCTATTAGCTTTCCAGAAGGCCACGAACTCTTGGTTATTCCCCCAGGCAATGGAGCTAGGGTGCTAGTAAAGCTATGATGTGAGTGCAAGTGCATCTTTTGTAGGTGAGATTTTTTAGGGCCTCAGTTTGCTACTTTTTCATTCTATGGATTATGATTTTATTTTCCCTTTATCTACTTTACCTTTTATTCAACACCTAGACTACCTTTGGTAGAGGGACAACCACATTATTATACTTCATAAATAAGCAACATTTCATTGCAGCCAACATCAATTATCAACATATTCTCATTTAAAGGAGGCTAGACTCCATATGAACAGTAATAAGATTTATACAAATAAACTACTCAAAGTCACAGGGCCATTAGCACTTACATCACTAATGAGAGGAGCCAAAGCATGTCTGCCTTTAGCTCCTCCAGTTTATTTTGAGCAAGAAGAGGCAGGATTGCTCCCTTTTGACTTAGGGCCAGACCAGACCAGATTCCACATTTCCATAATGATGTTGATTTTATGGAATTTGTGTGTTTTTATCTTGACTTGTGGAGGTTATGATATACACCACTCAGGGTTGTTTGTGATTAGAACAGCTTATAACTGCAGAAAAACAAATAGATAATATTTTTCCTGGGAGGCAGTACATGTAAACTTTACGTAGCTTTTCCACTACTCAGTGATGATTTTCAGAAAGTGCTCCTTCAGTTCTGCCTTCCCAGTTCAACTTCCAAAGATCTAGACTCTGAATCATTGGTTATGTTTATTTGTTTTATCCATATTGAATCAAATGTTCTCACTTCTTCTTCAAAGTCTTCTCATGTACAGGTGAAACTCCAAAAATTAGAATATTGTGCAAAAGTTCATTTATTTCAGTGATGCAACTTAAAAGGTGAAACTAATATATGAAATAGACTCATTACATGCAAAGCAAGATAGTTCAAGCCGTGATTTGCCATAATTGTGATAATTATGGCTTACAGCTCATGAAAACCCCAAATCCATAATCTCAGAAAATTAGAATATTACATGCAATCAATAAAACAAAGATTGTACATAGAACAATATCGGACCTCTGAAAAGTATAAGCATGCATATGTACTCAGTACTTGGTTTGGGGCCCTTTTGCAGCAATTACTGCCTCAATGCGGCATGGCATGGAAGCTATCAGCCTGTGGCACTGCTGAGGTGTTATGGAAGACCAGGATGCTTCAATAGCAGCCTTCAGCTCTTCTGCATTGTTCGGTCTCATGTCTCTCATCTTTCTCTTGGCAATGCCCCATAGATTCTCTATGGGGTTCAGGTCAGGCGAGTTTGCTGGCCAATCAAGCACAGTAATCCCACGGTCATTGAACCAGGTTTTGGTGCTTATGGCAGTGTGGGCAGGTGCCAAGTCCTGTTGGAAAATGAAGTCAGCATCCCCATAAAGCTCATCTGCAGAAGGAAGCATGAAGTGCTCCAAAATCTCCTGGTAGACAGCTGCATTGACCCTGGACTTAATAAAGCACAGTGGACCAACACCAGCGGATGACCAAATCAACACAGACTGTGGAAACTTCACACTGGACTTCAAGCATCTTGCAGTCTGTGCCTCTCCATTCTTCCTCCATACTCTGGGTCCTTGGTTTCCAAATGAGATGCAAAAGTTGCTCTCATCAGAAAAGAGGACTTTGGACCACTGAGCCATAGGCCAGGTCTGTTTTTCTTCTGCCCAGCTTCTGACGTTGTTTGTTGTTCAGGAGCGGCTTGACAAGAGGAATATGATATTTGAAGCCCATGTCCAGGATCCGTCTATGTGTGGTGGCTCTTGATGCACTGATTCCAGCCTCAGTCCACTCCTTGTGAAAGTCCCCAACACTTTTGAATCGCCTTTTCCTGACAACCCTCTCCAGGCTGCAGTCATCCCTGCTGCTTGCGCACCTTTTTCTTCCACACTTTTCCCTTCCACATAACTTTCTATTAATGTGCTTTGATACAGCACTTTGGGAACATCCAACTTCTTTTGCAATTACCTTTTGAGGCTTTCCCTCCTTATGGAGGGTGTCAATGATGGTTTTCTGCACAACTGTCAGGTCAGCAGTCTTTCCCATGATTGTGATTCCTACTGAACCAGACTGAGAGACCATTTAAAGGCTCAGGAACCCTTTGCAGGTGTTATGGCTTAATTAGCTGATTAGAGTGGGACACTTTGAGCCTAGAATATTGAACCTTTTCACAATATTCTAATTTTCTGAGATTGCGGATTTGGGGTTTTTATGAGCTGTAAGCCATAATCATTACAATTATGGCAAATCACGGCTTGAACTATCTTGCTTTGCATGTAATGAGTCTATCTCATATATTAGTTTCACCTTTTAAGTTGCATTACAGAAATAAATGAACTTTTGCACGGTATTCTAATTTTTTGAGTTTCACCTGTATCTTTTGTTTTGGTGTGTTAAATATTTCCCTTATCACAATTGTAGTTAACACTAACCTAGCTGTCCCTCTCTTACTGCTAAAAATAGACATGGGATTGCCAAGAAATAGATTACCATGGGTCAGACATTTATATTTCGCTGTTCAGACATTTCGGTAACTGGAATAAATGTACCAAGTAAAGTCATATTCATTTGTTAGGTGGAGGGAGGGAAAAGTATTTAGAGATGCTGTTTAAAAGCACAGTACAATATACAGTGTTTGGGATGAAACAAGTTCTTTGCATCGCTCTTCAGCAAACAGATGATATTAATAAATTGCTGCTCTGGCCTGAATGTATATCTGTAAAAGGGGCTTCATTCAGTTGCTGTAGTAACAGCTATTCTGGATGAACCAAATTGTTGTTTAGCCACATGTAGAGCCAACTTCTACATGCTGTTTAACCACAGGCTTGAACCAACTAATGAGGCAGCACAAGGCAGTTTTACCAAACTGGTCAAAGGCATTTATCTTCCTCCTCAAAAACAACTGCCCTAGATCTGCCCTTCAAGCCAAAGCCTTCAAACTGGGGGTTCAGTGCTGTTTATTGCTCTCACTGTGTGGGGCCTGGATAGACAAACAAGAACAGGCGAAGACAATCCTCATTGACAGGAGAAGTTGTGAACATTCCAGGCCTCCATTTTAACAGCATGAACCTTTGCTCTTGTCAACACAAGCAACCTAATAATGTTGGAGAGCTACACAAGGAATGATAGTTGGGGGGAGGGTTAGTCCTCTATTTAAATGGGTGAAGGGGCTTATCTCTTAACAGCCTAAAACATACTGAGGGCTAGATAAAGAGTTGGAGTGACACTTGTAAGGGATAAATGCAGGAATGACCAGTTGGATCTTGGATAAATGAGGTTCGAAAACACACTTCAGTTGCTATATCAGTGTTTTCATTTCTCCAGTTTTTTCCAGCATTCATTTTCCAAAGCTTCTTTCTCTTTCTTATGTGCAAAATGAAATGGCTCTGAAGGATGGCATTTATCAGGACTAAATAGCCTCTTTTAGTTGAGGTAAAAATATACAACAAAATAATATCATGAAGCAAAAGAAGGGAAAGATTCAAAATCAAACCGATTTTTCAGCTTGGAGTAAAGCCACTTTAGCACCATATTTTCATACAACCAGAGTACTGTGCTGGATCAGCTGCATAGCACGGCCAGTGGTACAGGTTTTTTTTGGAGATTTTATGAAGAATAACTAAGAAGATACTCCACAGTCTTTCTGCTCAAATATTATTTATCAGGACAAGAGAGGACTTGGTTGCCTTCCACTTTCATTTTATTTATTTAATTGTAACAACAGCAATTGTCCAGTTCAGATCAGGATCACTGTCTTCATAATGGATGGAGCCTAATATTTTATATAGGACTTACAGAGATGCAATGGATTAATTTTTTAATGTTATTTTTGTTATTTGAAAAAAAACCTCTTTGGAGCTCTTTTAAAAAAAAAATCTTTATATGTATGTGCACACCATTTACATCACAGGTTTGGGGAAAATAATAGATATCCCCACTCTATGTGTGTTGGCACCAACCCAGATTGGGCTATTGTTTTTTTTTTTCAGAAAAAAGGTCCAAACAATATGGCTAGTTGTTAAGGACATAAACCATGTGATAACTCAATTTTGTATATTTTAAGTATAAAGGAATTTTAATCAACTGTGGATGATCTTGAAAATACTAAGCAAGATCAGACAGACTAGTGGAAAACCATGAAAGAATACTGGGGCTGATGACTAGGCTGGAAATACCCCCCGCCAACACACAAAAGGCAATGGGAAACTACTTCTACACTATTTCCAAGCAAAGAACACCATCACATGAATTGAGCTTAATTAAAGAGAAATTTTATTTTTTTGTTTTTGTATCGTCATTAAATTGTGATACTTTATTCTTTATGATTTTGAAATTCTTAACTGAATCAAGAACAGTATAAATGTTTTGAATAAGATAAAAAATAGGTATAAAATTAATTATGTAAATAATTTGGAATGTGGAAACTTGTAGAGGGTTCTAAAATGGAATTAAACCAATGTATGATCACACAACCTAAAGGAAAGGACAAATAAGCCCAAGACACATGGAACAATAGATCAAAAAGCAAAAGTAGATAAAATTACTTTTATTGAGATTGGCTATAATAACAGAACATTACAAGTTGTACTTCATCCTATTACTTCAATGAATTAGGGAGGTGTCTGTGAATCTCTTCTGAATATTTTCTATTTTCTTACTTACAATTTGTATTATTCCTTGTTGTTCTGCCAATGGAGCTTGCATATCTCTGTTAAGGTCACCTTACTTACTCTCTGTGCCTGTCACCCAGGCCATGATTCTAATCAGACAAAACTTTTCATTAATATTATCCCAGCTCCCATATATCTCAGATCCATAGTTGCTTAAAACAGGGAGTGTAAGTCCACAAGTCTTAAAGTTGCCAAGATTGAAAACCCTGGCTTAAAAGAAAGTCAGGGTTGGCAATGATTGTCTGCAGGTAATACCACTCTGGAATACACCAAATGGTATTGGTACAGAAAAAAACAAATAAAGAAATAAAAAGAGTAAAAGATAGAGTTGCATGAATCACCTTATTGGAGAAGCAGTAGTAAAACTGAACTTGCATATCTCTGTTAAGGTCACCTTCTTTACTCTCATTGTTGACAGAGCCAGCAACATGCAGCTGGAAGAATTAGACTTTTCTTTCCCAGCTGAATTGACCAGAGCAAAAATTCTTTTTAAAAAGAAATATCTAAATATTTTTCAAAAGACTTGCTAAGTATATGTTTAAAAACAGAGCTAATGCTAAACCCATGTATTTAAAGTGTTCACACACTACTTAGTCAGGCATCCTTGTCAGTGACATGTGTGATGATCAGCAGAGGTGATATTAAGCAGGTTCTGACCAGTTCTGGAGAACCAGTAGCAGAAATTTTGAGTAGTTTGGAGAACCGGCAAATACCACCTCTGACTGGAGATTTTACGGTATCCTTCCTCTGCCACACTAACCAAGCTATGCCACAGAACTGGTAGTAAAATTTTTTGAACCCCACCACTGATGATCAGGTGTCTGTCTTCCTAGTATCCTAAGTGGATGGCCAAACAGGATAGTTCCCAGTGACCAAATAGTAGGGAATGTGCCTACAACAGTCTAAAGTGACCATAACTATATTCAGGGATGGGATTCAAAATTTTTAACAACCAGTTCTGTGGGTGTGGCTTAGGTGGTGGGCATGGCTTAGGTGGTGGGCATGGCTTAGGTGGTGGGTGTGGCTTGGTGGTCATGTGACTGGGTGGACATGGCTTGGTGGTCATGTTATTGGCTGGGTGTGGCCAACTCAATATCACTCACATTGAGGTATTCATCTCCTCGCATGGCCTCTTGTGACTGTGGGGATTCTGCAACAGTCATAAATGTGAACAATGGTCATAAGTCACTTTTTTCAGTGCCATTGTAATTTTGAATGGTCACTCCACACAAGCAAAGTACCAGCAAAGGAGGGGAAAAAACTCCTGAGATAGGAAGTCTAGTCCTGCCAAGAATGTAATAAGGGTTAACAGAGAAGCAGTTTCTGTAAGCAACACCAGAATGTTTCCTTCCTGCCTTCCTTACAGGATTAGGCCAGTCATTTCTTCTAACAACTGGTTCTCCGAACTGCTTAGAATATTAACAACCAGTTCTGGTGAATAGGTGTGAACTGGTAGAATCCCACCCCTGACTATATTATCACCAATGCCATCTGTTAAGTTTGCATGAAGAGTCAGACGTGAGGAGTTCCAGCAAAGAGTTTATTAAGTGACTACAGCTCGAATAGACCCGTCCTGGCTTGGCTACGGCTGCTTCTTATAGCCTGCAGCCGAAGCTGCCAGCCAATGGGAGTGCAGGGTTTCTTCCCGCACTATTTAAACCAATACCATTTGACATTTTACAAGAACAGTTCAAATAAACCAATAACATTCAAACCTACATACATAACACCATCAATAGGATATTGTAGGCTATTCATAGTAGAAGTCTGTTTGGCAATTTTAGGTGAAGGAAGAAGGGAGAAAATACTTCTTTAGAACAGCTACTAAATATAAATTTAGTACAATGGTCTGATGATGAGACAAAGGCAACATCATGAAGATATGTTCTTCAAAAATATTAACAAGATATTTTCACAGGATTTGAACCACCAGGAATGAGATGGGATCAAATCTACAGATCCTGGGTGCTCTCTGTTCTGACCTGCTCAATATAATTTTTTAAAATTCCATCTAGTTTCCACTTCTGCTGCTGGATGAACATGTTGCTTCTTCTATCTGGCTAGAATAATAGGAACACAAGTAAAAAGCGGAGTCTCTTTTTCTGAGAACTGGGATGTTACTATACCTGTATTCTAGGTCTCAGAGACATGAAAGTACTGAAGAATCCCAGGAATCTGCTAATCTGAGCAAAAAGCCTCACTAGAACTTATTGCAAGTAAATTGACTTCCTGATTTAACCTATCACATTCTCTGTGCTGAAGGAGATAGATTTGAAAACAAGTTTCTAGCAGTCAAGTCATAGCAAGACAAAATCAATATTCTTGAATGGCCCAGCTTGCCATGCCAACACATTTCACTTTACATAATATTTTTTTTATTAAAATAGCTCAGGAATAGCTCAGGAATCTTAAAAACCATGCAATAAACACAAATGATTACTCAACTATTTTTTTAATAATTCAAGCATATGCCCATATATATCTGAAATATTGACTAATTTGTTGAATACACTGCTACTTAATAATTAACTCAGATACCTACAGAAAGCAATGCTTAAATTTAAATGTTTGTACCTCAGGTCAACCAATTTGAGATGAATTATGAAAATCTCTTTGCCAATAAGCTTTGAGTGTTTTGATTCCATCAGATTATACTATCAGACCATAAGAATCACATAAATCACAGCATTATCATCGTTTCAGAGAGGCAACTGAGGGGAAAAAGGCTAAAATGATTTTTACAGTCGCAGAAATTGCTGGAATTATGCTTAGAGCCAATTTAGTGAAGGAATAAGATGATATTTTTCAAAACTGACATATATATTTGGCAGATATGAGAATCCCTGTGGCCAAATAGTTTGAAAACTGACTCCATTATTTAGTTATCTGAATTATTTGACTCCTTTCTGAAAATATAGGTAGACTATAAAGAAAATTTGATATCACTCACAAATGTGGGGAATTGGTTATTTGGAAGAATTTCCTATGCATTTAAAATAAGGAAGGGTAGGGAGGGTAGCATACAGCTAGTCCTTGACTTGCAACTACAATTGAGCCCAAAATGTATGTTGTTAAGCAAGACAGTTGTTAAGTGAGCTTTGTCCCATTTTACAACCTTTCTTGCCACAGTTAAGTGAATCCCTGCAACTGTCAAGCTAGTAACATGGTTGTTAAGTGAATCTGGTTTTTCAATTGTCTTTGCTTATTAGAAGATCACAAAAGCAGATTGCATGACCCAAGGACACTGCAGCCATCATATGAACCAGTTGCCAAGCATCTGAATTTTGATCACGTGACCATAGGGAATTCTATAATGATTGTAAGTGTGAAAAATGGTTGTAGGTCACTTTTTTCAGTACCATTATAAACTTCATTCACTAAATGAATGATTGTAAGACAGATCTGTACAGGCCACATAAAGCTTATAGTCTCACTTTTTCTCTATTTTTGAAGCTCCCAGAACCCTACAAAATAATGATGTTCAAAATAGCTGGCAAGTTGTCAAATCACAACAAGCAACTTTTTAATTTCAGCACACATTTTACTCTAGTGGGCTTAGAGCATCTATTTTATTGTAGACTCCTTACCTAATTCGTAAGAGGCTAAATATTCATCAAATTCTTCCTGTCTTTGTCCTAGTAGGGAATACTAATACAGGCACTAGATCTATCTTGTCAAAACAGCATATATTTTCCAAGCAGATCTAAGGGGTGGACCTATTCTTCTAGCCTTTGGGGCTGTATCTCAGTGTTTTGCTCTAAAAAAAATTAGAGGATTAACAAGAAAAAAGTAAAGAGAAAAAGAATAACGTTTACATCTGTCAGACATCAACCAAAGTACATTTACTGATTGTTCTTGAAACAAAATATTATTAATAAAATGTTCTTAGAATGAAAATATTCTTAAGAATAAAAATATAGGAAAGAGTTTGGTCATTTTCATTTCCAGGAGAATGAGAAAAGAGCAACTAAACTGGCAACGGGTGGCATCATAGAGAGCTTGGGGAAATAACAACCAGACCTTGTTCAGACAGTTGCCAAACTTAAGTTAGAACAGTGCCTGTACAGATTTCCCCCCCATGCAAAATATCTAAATTGTTTTAATTGTCTGTGGTGAAATATGCATGCTAAGTAAATTATGCCTCTTTTTCTTAGATTTCAAGGTTTGCTTAACAATTAATACAAACAACCACCCTTCCAACATATTTATTTACAATCAATACAAACAACCACCCTTCCAACATATTTATTGAGAACATTTAAATAGCCACCCAACTCACAGTGACTCCAGATGGCTTACAGAAATAAAATTCCAGTACAAAACCCAGTAACCTCCTAACCCCATGGAGATAACAATCAAACTAATCACTTTATGGGCTCCATATCACCCTGGAGTCCCCAGGCCCATTGGCAAAACTGTGTCTTCAGAGAAATTTGAAAGTGTGTCAAAATGGAGGGCAATTTTATAATCCTATGGAGCATTACTGTATAAAAGGACAGTTACTCTTACTCAAGTACTGTACATATAGTTTCTTTAATGAATATGTATTTATATCCATTAATGGAATATGGACCCCACATTTATAGGCCACTGTGATATAGGGGTAGGGTATTGGACTGGCAGCACAAGGCCCCAAATTCTAGTCCAGAAACTCACTGGATAAAAATCGCTCACAGGCTAGGCTACCTCACAGAGTACTGTAATTAGGAAAAGGAGTTCTATATATGGTGTCTTCAGCTACTGAATGAAAGTAGGGTATACATCTTGAATATAAAATGAAGTAAAATAATAAAATAAAACATTCTAATCAAACTTCAGGGGAGAAATGTTGATGCCTTGTGAGCAGGATTTTAATTGGCTCTATTAACTAATGAATTCTTTCTAGTCTTCATGATCTTGACGCTGTTTATTTTTGCTGGAATGGTTAAGAAAGGAATTTGTCCTAACAGCAATTGGGTTACTGGGAAAAATAAAGATTGATGGTTGAGGAGTCAAAGCAACAGTCTGATAACTAGTGCAGTTTGTGTTCAAGTGTTGTTTCTGTCTAAAATACCCTTTCCCCTTTTAATGGTTTAGCTCTGTTTTTCCAACTCAGACATGGTATATCATAATTCACATCCCCTTACAGTATATACTAATGTTTCACAATCTAAAGAAAAATTCATACATAGAACAGAAACATTCAATATTATTATAGTAGTCCTCATCTGAAACCATTTATAGGCTTTATGCATTTACATTCCTTAACTTCCATTTATTAGATAATCATGTGTCCTTTGCTTAATCCAGATGGATTGTACAAAGAAATTTGTATTCGTCTGGACTTCTTCCAGAGAATATGTTAACTGTTAATCATAAACTATTATATATCTGAATGGCCAGGATAAGTTTTTAGAGACTTGCCCACTTCTTAATTTGCTGATGATATTTTATGGGATAAAATTTGTATCAGAACACAACCTACATGTGGAACTAATAATGGTCACTGAAATGAAGAATTTGAATCCCATGTGTTTTCACCTCCTCCAGCAGTTGTTTGTAGTGGCTAAGTTTTTCCATGTATTACTCAAAGAGATTTAGTAAATGTTGCTTCTGTTTAGCACCTCAGTGTCAGCCAGCAGAACTGGGGCATTAAAACCTTAGATAGATTCTGAGACTGAAAGTGAACATGGGAGCTGCCTATCCTCCCCTCCTTCCTGTTATCTTGCATTTGTGGCAAATTTATGCCACAGGGAACTAAAACTTAACACTTCCTGATATGAAGTCAATCACAATCTTCTCTTATTCTGCAACAGAGGCAACCACTCCCCACCCCACCCCCAGTATCTTGGTTCCAATCTTGGGCTACTCATGTAAGTAATTCTAGCCTCCTTCCAGGAACAGAAGAAGAACATTCCTGGTGAAAGATAGAAAGACAAGCATTTTAAAAATGAAGTATATCTGGACCTGCCATCTTTTTTTTTTTAATTACATTTATATGCCGCCCTTCTCCGAAGACTCAGGGCGGCTTACAATTTTTGGGATACAACCCAGTGTGCACAGCAATAGCTGTGTTATGTATAGAAGGAAGGAAGCTACACAACCCAAAATTTGTGCTTGCTGGATTATTGGAATGTACTTGACAGTCATGAGATGATGCTCCTGGATCTCCTTAACATGAAAAACAAGGGATTCATGAAAGATGGTGGTGGTGGGGAGGTTTTTGAACTTCTGTATAAATAGAGCCAGAGTAGTTCAGTAGGGAGAGATCAACAAAGATAGAAGGTAGGTCTCTTACTCAAAGAAGAAATCACAAAGACTTGCCCACCTTTGCCTCCTTTATCCTATTGCAGGGTAGTATGATTTCTGTGGAAGATTTTGATAGGTTCTCTTGTTCTGAGGCTACTTCCAGATTCCCTCAAACCTTTGCATCATTCCTCTATAGCTTAGTAGTGTTGGATCTCTCTGAAACTGCTGTAAGGTGTAGTCCTAGGCATCTGGAGGGCAGTAGATTAGAGAAGGCTGGCCAAGAAATGGACTTGTCAGGCAGGAGAGATTGCAATATGTGGGGACATATGAGAGAATAACTGGAAATCCTCTCCTAGGTGGGTCCGAGGAACTGAAGGCCTTAGGAAACTAAAAAAAATGAATAAAGATAGATTACCACATTGTGTCTAATATGGTTTCCCCTCTTCTACCTGTTATCCTCTGCCTTTTCAATGCTGGCTCTTGGGAAGGTGGGGTGGGGAAATGGAGTAGAAATACATAATTTGTGCACATTGCACTATGCACGATTCATTATGTTACACAGTTCTTCAATATCTTTTTAAAAGTTCAGGTAATAATCCTATTAAAATGAGGGAAGAAAACTGAGCAGGAATATCTGCCTTCTCCTTATCACATGATTGCATATGAAAATAATGCCAAATGGAACTTTTTAAAATTACTGAGTTAGGATATATAAAATTTGCTTATAGGTAGGTTTATTTAGCTCTCTCCACAACGTTTTATGGGAGCCCTCATGTATTGCTTGAGGCCTTATATTTTCCCCAGTTCCCCCAAAACCAATAAAGCTTTTCAGAACAGATTCCTCAGGATATTTACTCAGAAGCAAATCCATTTGTGGCTATGAAGCTTACTCTCTAATAAGGGGGTTTAGCTTTAAAAGTTCAAGTAAATTAAAACTTCGTTTGTAATAGCCAATTATTTGATTTTTTTGTTTATATATTTATATTTTATATTTATTTGATTTGTCAATCGCTTACAAGATAAGTATAAGGATAAACACAGTGGGCTCTAGCACTTAGATCATTAGAGATGAGTATTCCAAGGTCCTTGACAGAGTTTGGATCCTCAACAAGGTCTTGACTATTCAGCTTGTATTTTATTTTCTGATTTTTTTTGCCAAAAAATCAAAATTATTTGATTTAATTATTTGATTTTTTTTGTTATTTATTTTTGTTATTTATTTTTCATTGCATTTTGTGTGCATCTACAAATGTTAAGTCTTTCTGATTCCTGATGCCCACTTGAACCCTGAGAATTGCACAATGGTCCTTTGTCTCTGGAAGAGACCTAGATGTTAAAGGCTGTTCAAGTCTTGCCTTGACAGGGGATTTATTTTTTCACTTTCTTGATTATATCAGAAGATCTGACATTATAACTTTTAGAAACACCTTTTCACAATATCAAAGTTTTGCTGTATAATAAAATGTCCATCAAATATATTAGTTTGTATGTATGTGTGTGTATATATGTGTACACATATTTATAAAAAAATCCCCTAAAATGCTATGGTTCCTTCAGTGAGACCAGGTGATGATCCATTTAAGCAGACAATATTGCTTACTACAGTGGAGTCTGGAGAACATAGCTTGTTAGACAGCCATGCTTTATGGCCTTCTAATGAACTCCAACTTGTAGAGCAACTCCCTAAAATTGTCTCTTTTTAAGATTAATTTGCCTTTTTCTCCCCTCTAGGAAGACTTGTTGTTGATAGGGAGTGTTCAGTGCTGAATGAGTAAAACGTACTAATGCATGTTCTTTTGGAGAAAGAGATAACCCTTGTGTAAACATGTTAGGATACTTTAAGAAACAAAACAAAACAAAGCAAAAAAAAGATTGGTGTTTTCTGATGTAAATGTAATTTTCAAGGCATAGGTATATGACACTCTTCCTATTTATGCAGGCTGTAAGATGATGGGCAATTAAAAAAGTGATTGAAATAATAAGGTGAGAGTAGGACCCCAATTTTCTCATGTTCCAAGCTATTTTAGTTTGCATGGACAACTGACATAGACTATTTCTGCTAAAGGAGCAAGTTAATTCCAGAAAGGCACAGATTTAACCTAAATATTCAAAAAGTAAAGTTATATTAGCTACCACTACTCAGCCTAATGTATCTCAAGAGATTTGTGATGTTATTACAAATGTAACAGCATCTGTGACTGGTATTAACCTCTGAGCCAAACAGAATTGGGAAGGTTAGAAAGTGACTTGGAAAAGGTCTACAAACACATTTTTATACACGGTTCTAATTATAGACAGGCATATATTTTGTAATTATTTTATCCTAATCTTAAAATTATATAGTAATTATAGACACTGGAAATCACTGACTGAAATTGTGGTTATGGCTGTCTCACTTTAGGGCAGGAGCAGTTCAATATAAAAATATTATAGATATTTCAAATCTATAATCTTTCTAGTTTTTAAATCGTTCTAATTTTAAATTATGGAAAAATATAAACAATCTACTTTTTGAATCATAGAGATGGGTCCAAATAGTTAACTCACAGCCTTGATTTTATTGAAAACTTGTATGTATGACAGAGCCACCATGGATTATTCACAGCAAATACAACTGCCAAACTATTTAGGGTCAACCCAATTGTCCTATGTATGTCCCAATTGTCCTATGTCTGCTTAAGATATGTTGGCCTATTGATACCTAAAAATTAAAGAGATAGATAAATACAGGGAATATTTGCATTACTGCAGGGAAAGGTCTAGTCTGTGTGTTTGTCCCACTGCATATAGAGCACTATTCAAAATAAGACAAATTCCTTGTGTGTCCGATCACACTTGGCCAATAAAGAATTCTATTCTATATGGCATTGTTGAGATTTTCCAGTTCATTGCTAGCAAAATACCAAAGGAGAAGATCATGCAAAGGGCAAAACCCAGCCTCGTAATTATATAAAATATTGTTATATTTTCTGTCTAATAAGTAGAAGTTTCGTAACTCCCCTGATTAAACAGATTATCCTTCTTCACAAAGTCAGTGTGATTTATGCTGAAAGTGATTTGGACATACTTTCCTGCCGCTATAGAGATTTCATAATTCCTAGTGTATGTCTGGAAAATCTCCTGACGTCCTGCGTCTAAACCAAATTAATGTCTTCCAGAATGACCTAGGGAATTAATGAGGTTTTCCCTCTCAGTTCTGCCTATGCAGGTCAAGTAAATCATTTTCTGGCCCTTAGACCATTTCTAACCCCCCTCCACTGCCTCTGTCTTTCTGACTCCATGTACAACGATAACAAAGTTGCAGATGCCTTTGAAATACAGCATCACTGACACTCTCCCTCCATCTGTTGGGACATATTTTAGACTCTTCTCTGCCTGCTGTAAACTCTGCCTTTAATGGAGTCAGTAATTGCTGATAAATGGGGTATCCATGAAGTCAGTGTACTGTAGCTTTCTCCATTCTTTTCTGCTGATGTGTGTTATTTAAATCTGCCTCCCATTTGTTAAAATGAAATCTCTTTCATTCCACTGCTAACTTTTTTTTTTGGCTTTAAACTTTGCATTTTTAACGCAGGGTAAAATGAGATACTGAAAGAGCATAATTTGCCAATAAACAAATTATCTACAATTCCCCATGTGACACTTCCTGAATAAAGAAAATGTGAAGCATCTTGAAGGCATGCTCACTCATTTCCTGTATTATTCTTATGCATACAGTTAAAAAAATCCCATCATAAATACTTTATCACAACTGTAACATTTTTGGACTATTTCAGATGAGCTATCCAAAAATACATTCTGCTTCCAATTTGGTAGAGAAGTAAAAATACCCCACATGTTAGAGCCATTTTGTTTTCTAAGTTATACAATATGATTTCCTATGTTTTGATTAACTCTTCTGCATTCGCTATTGTACCTGAAGTAACCCATACACACACACACACACTTATGATCCTGAAAGAATTCTTAAAGTCCCTTTTACTCAATGAGTCTCATACTGATTTACAAGGAATTAAGACAGGGGTTGGCATAGGAGTTAGTTTTGGATTTTTGAGTATTATTAAACTTATGAATAAAGTCAGTTGACTTTCTTTGTTTAGACAAAAGGATTCTGCGTCATTACTGTATTCTTTAAATTAAAATTGGTGTTAGATTGCAATTTTGAAATGAGGTTTTTCAAAAATTACATACAGTGCCTACTTTTCAAAATGTTTACATTTATCTGTCAAAGTCCATTATCTTGACAAAAATGATGATAGGATTTTGGAATTTGCTTAAATTAAAGCATAAGGAATTTTGAACTGGGTTTTTAATGCAATCAAAGGAGATAAAACTCATTTTTGCACGATGTAACAATTCACCTCTATAGATCATGTGAAAAAGTTTGTAAGCATTGATAACCCGTTGATTCTGCCTGTTGATAGTTGACTTTAGTTTCCATTGAAAATATTGTATTTGTAAGCCTCTGCCATTTTGATAATGTAGCATGTAATAATACATCTGTATTCTTTAAGGTATTTGTAGAAATGTACAACTTAATGAAATTCAGTACTTTAGACATTCTTTCATTTACAGTCTTTCAACACTGAAAAAAGTTTTATTTACTGCTGTAAGCAAAAAATGAACAATCTAGTGATAGTATTAATAAAAGAGATATTTCTGATATTTTAAAGTTGGTGAACCTCTGGTTTAAGAGAAAATTTGTTCTAACCAAGTCTTGCTTCTTGATACATCTGAGATGGAGAGATTATTAAATAACTCCTATCTTTGTGAATAGTCCAGAATAATAAAAGATGACTCATTCTTTTATCTTCCATTAGTAATGGAAAAAACAAACAAACACACGAGCTACTCTGATGCTTTGGAAATGACATAAAGGGATTTTTCTCTTTATCGAGTTATATGCTATCCGTGCCTTCTTACATTAGTGGAAAGCAATATTGGCATGAAATGTCCTCATTGCTGATTCATATCCTGCCTTTTTTATTTGTTCTCCTAGTCACTGGTAATTTCTCTGCTAGTGATTTATAGGCCGCAGCCAGATGGCTATATTATTTTGCAGTCCACCAGACTTTAACAGTTGAGCCCTATGCTACCTTAGCAAAGAAGCTAGTGAGAGATGCTGTTCTTATAGTTTTAATGAAGACATAATTAAGAAAAGCAATTGGTGGATACCGTGGATTCATTTCTCTTCCCCTGTTATCACCTATTAGTAGGAAACCATTTAGGATGAGGCTAGGATTGGGGAGGAAGCAAATTTTGGCTGCTGGGTAGACTTATGGGTTTAAGGCCATAGAAAGCATGATTCTTCAAATCTGGCAATTTTAAGATGTGTGAACCTCTCCCCAAATTCCTCAACTAGTATGACGTGCCAAATTTGAAAAACACTGAACTAAACGATGGGAAAGCTTGTTAATAGCTCAAAAAAATTACCAACAGAAGCTAGTCCCAAGGTGCTTTTTCAAGAGATAATAGACTTTCTGGTTTTTCTTTGAAGACGTTTTGCTTCTCATCCAAGAAGCTTCTTCAGCTCTGAGGTGAAGAACCTTCTTGGATGAGAAGCAAATCGTCTTCAAAGAAAAACCAGAAAGTCAAAAAAGCACCTTTAAGACAACCATGACTTGGATGATTGAAAATCTCCATAGACAGAAGCTAGTGTGTGCGTAAGCATGCTGAAATATAAAGAAATATCATATCTCCACATGTACCCCCACTATTTATTAATTCTTTGTTGGGGAACTTCTTCGTTTTTGCTTATTTTTTTCTCTCCCTATATTTGAACTTCTGCATTTTTGCAAACTGTCACTCCAATGGCAAATTTATTTACCATGTGGGTGTGAGTGTTGAATTCTAGAAATATATGCTTTTTTCCCCCAGTGTGGAATGTCAGTGAGGTCATTTTTGTCACTCTGTAATGACCCACCAACACTAGTGGTGGATCACTGGATAACATTTTTTGTTCCCAATTAGTCAGCTGGAGTTTGCATATGGTCTGGTCTCTATGTTTTGAGGCCAGCAGAAATAAAGATAAAACATTCTTCTATTCAAACTGCTTTCTCACTCATTGGATGGTAGAAACCCTAATAAAGTTGGACTGATGTTTTTTAACTTCATCAATTATCTTAACATGGGGTAAACAGTGAGCTGGTGATGTTTGTAGATAATATTCAACTGCTCAGGCTGAGGAAAACTAAAGTGACTATGAAGAGCTTCAGGAAGATCTGTTTAAATTTGGTGGATGGTCAATTAAATGGCAAATGGAATGAAATTTCAGTAAGCATAAAGTGATGTATAATGTAACAAAGAAACGAGTTCATGTATACATTGATGCGATCTGAGGAAAAAAAAATCTTGGAGTCATAGCGGTAAGCTTAATTTTGACTCAATGTGCAGCAGCTATGAAAAAGAAACATTCTATATTTGGGAACATTAGGAAAGAAACACAACATAATAAGAGCAACAAAAATAACAACATGCTAACTTTACAGTGCCCTTATAAAGAACTATGACAAGAGCTAAAAAAAGTACAGGGGAGGATGACTAAAATATTTAGGTGACTCAAACATCTTCCTTATTAAAAAGGCTAGGATGCTTCAGATTCTTTAGCTTAGGGTAAAAAGTGATAGGGAACTGGACTTTGTAGAAACAGGCTAGAAAGTATTGATACTTTGAACTTTGGCATTGGAGAAGACTCCTCAGAATACAATGGGTAGCCTAGAAAACAAAGGATAATTGAACAAATCAACCCTGAGTTCTCACTTGAGGCACAAATGATTAGCTTAAATTATTCTAATTTGGACACATTATGCAAAGGCTGTCTGTCTAGAGAACGTTGCAACTGGTCAAGGTAGAAGGAAACAAATGAAGAGGATGACCAGCAGGAAGGTGGATGGTCTTAATGGTGATGATGCATGGTTGGAAAACCTGAAAGATCTGGTTTAAGAAGAGAGCCACCTGGAGAAAATCTATCTTTGTGGTCCCTTTGTGGCTTTGACAGCAATTTGATGTCATATAGTCAATTGGTTAATCAATGAGGAGATGATTGAGATGTATGAAATAATGCATGGTATCAAGATAGTGAATGGGATGATTATCTTCTTCCTTTTCTATAATACTAGGACCTGAGACCTGGGAAGAGCCAAGATGCAAGGTGGGTGGATATTTGGATCATGTAGAAGAAAGTACTTCACACAACACAAAATTAATTATGGAATTTATTACCACAAAATATGGTGATAGCCAATAACTTGGACAGTTTTAAAAGGGCCTAGATACATTTACATCATGAGCATCATTGTTACTTCTAGGTTCAAATATTAGTTGTAGAAGAAAAATGGTTGGAAAGGGACACTCAGCTTGATCCAGCAGGTATTCTCTGTCTATCATTTGAAATGCCATATCCTGTGGCTTCTACCCTGCTGACATTTTGTAAATCCTTGAAGACCTGGATATTCACTTTGGCAGGGAGTCTAGAGTTGAGTTAGCCCATCACTGTGATTTTTAAGCATGAATGTTATATGGATTTGGTTAGAATATTCTCAAGTGCTATTATGCTGCTTTTACCTTGTCTTTTTTGTGGTTTTTTTGTTTCTGTTGATTTTTAATCATATGATTATTGCTCAGTACCCCATTTGGTAACATGGGCAGCTATATTAATCAATATAATAGACAGAAATGGAGATTGCCTCATGATGTATATTTTGTAACTTCCTCCTCCACAAATGCCTGTCTGCAACACTTCAGTTCTGCAATTTTTCCCAGCAATACACAAACCCAGCATAGAACCCAAATAGTTAGCGAGACACTTGGAGTAGAGGCTTTAAAAAATGCAATAAAATAAGGAGGAAATAATGTCTCACTTTCCTAATCTTTACCGCAGACTTTATCAAGTCTCCCTATTTTTTTACTATGTAAAATTTGTAATGAAAATACACCAAGAGAATAAGGCAGGATATGTCCTTCATAAAAACACAAGCAAAATAAAAATATTGCATTCCTGTAAGACCAAGTTACTGCAACAATTTGTATATAAATATATAAATAAATAAAATATATAAAAATAAATAAATAAAATTCATTTATATAGAAAGAAAGAAAGAAAGAAAGAAAGAAGAAAGTCTGATGTACTGTAATGATTAAAATGTTGAAAGAAACCAGGAGACTAAGTTCCATGCCTCTGTTAGGCATGAAAATCAACTGGGTGACTTTGTGCCATTCTCTCACAGCTCAATTCACCTCACAGGATGGTTGTTGAGGGAAAAATGAAGAGTAGGAAGGATATGACATATGTTCACTACCTTGAACATAAAAATATGAAAATGTAAATGAATGAATAAATAAACAATTGTTATTTTTGTTAAAAAATCCAAATACAGGGTTAAGCAATTATAGTTGATGGTTTATACCCCTAGACAGAACCAATTTTTTTACTGGGAATTTTAGGCTTGGGGGATGTTAAATAGTGAAGTACAAAACCTCAGTACATCTTAAAAAAAACTTAGCACCTGTAAAGTTCCCCAAGGTGCGATAGGAAGAGGTAAGAAAGCAGGTGTTATCCCTAGAGGCTCCCCTCCTTCTGAACAGCTAGACATCTGAGGCAAGAGTTGATCTCATTCTCTTGTCCTGCTGAGAAGCTCATAAAAACTAGATTATTCCAGAAGGCCTTTAGACATGAGTGTCCCCAATGCCATGAATGTTATATTCATTGTAATGAATTAGCCAAGTTTTTATGTTGCATTGCTTTTACTTTATATTATTGCATTTGATTGCTATTATTGTACTGCTGTGCAATGCTTAGAGTTACTATGATTACAACACTAAATAAATACATGCATAAATAATCCACCAATTAACAAAATCTTGTGATATAGGTAGGATGAAAGACAGTGACTGACCCAGAGTCACCCAATGAACTTTGTAATTAAACACAGAAGTAAACTTGGGGCTGTCATCTGTCAGGCTCTTGGGCTTTATTTATTCAAGCTTCCTTTAAACCACCTTTATTTTTCACCAATAACACCTGGTCTTTCTATAGTTTTTAAAAATTGTTACTGCTATGGACCTTCAGTAACTTTGAAACTAGAATGGGGAGAAAGGAAATCCAGTTCTCCAAAAGGCCTAAAAACTTCATCTTTTGATGTCTTCATCTTTTGAAGAAGACTCACATTTGGCTGGATTTTTTGTTTTCCAATTGCTCTGGGTGACTTGCCTTCTTGAAACTGTGGAAGATGTATTTTAGGGACAATAATGTTTCTCATCCCCCAAAAATGAAAAATCCAGTTTCTGATTTTCAACTCTCACATTGTGGATCTTTAGAGTGTAAGTGGCCTCAGAAAAGGGGCTTGGGGGCTGCATGCATCTGAATGTAATGGAAACAGGATACAGATCATGGCACTGTAATATTAGGTGTCATTTAGGAAATGCTATAAAATATAACATGGATCTAATATATTCATCTTGCATCTCTTATGGAGTTCTAAAAATTCACACAGAATTCTCACAAAGAGATACGAAGCAAGACAGAACCACATATCCTAATATTATCTCCTGATTTCTCATCAAAATTGCTCAACCCTGGTTCAAACACTGTAAAATTCTCTGTGCACTAAGAAACAGTCCTGTGAGGAAGTAACATATGACCAAGCGTAGCAGTGCTGACAAGCAATGATATATGTGAACAGAGTGTTCCATTTTTTACCTGCTGTGTTAGGAAATGGCATATATCCAGGTGGACAAAACTTGATTAGACATTTTTCCTTGCACAGCTGCATCCATGGGGAGACATCATGGGGAAGGGTTCAAAATATCTGAACCAGGCCATATAACTGGCAGCTAAGTGTGTGAACAGATTTCTTGAATAACATTGTATATGAAGTGTCAGAGAAAGAGGTGTAAGAATTATTGGTCACTTCCTGAGTATGCCTATTAATTAGGCTAGGCCAGTATTTTCTACTCAAATAAGTTAAGAGCTTTCCAGTGGGGAAGATTTTTATTAGAATAAACCAAGGCATATCTCAGGATATCTGTGCTAAAGTGTTAATTTAAGTTTATTATTTATTATTTATTTATTTATTATTTAGACTTGTATGCCACCCCATCTCCGAGGACTTGGGGCGGCTCACAATTAAAACCAAAACACAACAATAAATTAATTTAAAACAATATTAAATAGTAACAAGTCTAATTTAAGTTAAAACCCTGGTATACCATTTAAAATTTAATCCCTCCCCCAGGAGATCAGCCCAGCCCAGCCTGTTCGAATAGCTAGGTTTTCAGGTCGTGGCAGAAGGTGCAAAGGTCAGGGGCCAGGTGGAGCCCCAAGGGTAGTTGATTCCATAGGGCGGGAACCGCCACAGAGTAGGCCCGTCCCCGGGGTGCCACCAGCCAGCATTGACTCGCTGACGGCACCTGGAGAAGCCCTGTCTGTGTGCTTGAACAGGGCGGTTGGTACTCGATATCGGCAGGAGACGCTCCCTCAAATATCCCGGACCCATGCCTTGTAGGACTTTGAATGTTAATACTAAAACCTTGAATCTCACCTGGAAGGCAACTGGCAGCCAATGCAAGTTGCGCAGGAGGGGTGTAACGTGGGAGTATAGGGAAACCCCCATCACCACCCGCGCGGCTGCATTCTGCACCAGCTGCAATCTCCGGATGACATGCAAGGGCAGCCCTAAATAGAGAGCATTGCAGTAGTAGAGTTGGGAGGTCACAAGAGCATGAGTGACTGTGCACAGGGCATCTCAGTCCAGAAACGGGCGTAGCTGGCAAACCAGCCGGACCTGGGCAAAGGCTCCCCTGGCCACGGCTCCCATCTGCTCCTCTAACTTGAGTTGTGAGTCCAGGAGGACCCCCAGGTTCCGAGCCCTTTCCATAGGGGGCAGCACCTCTCCCCCCATGACCAATGATGGAATCTCCTGACTGGACCGAGATGCTTATATGAACAGCCACTCAGTCTTGGCTGGGTTGAGTCGAAGCATGTTTCCATCCATCCAGGTCCGTACCACATCCAGACAACGGGACATCGCAGAGAGGGCATCACTGATGTGGTTTGGGGCGGAGATGTAGAGCTGGGTATCATCAGCATACTGATGATACCTCACCCCAAAGCCACGGATAATCTCACCCAACGGCTTCATATAGATGTTGAACAAGAGGGACGAGAGGACCGACCCCTGGGGACCCCACAAGTGAGAGCCCTCAGAGTCGACCTCTGCCCCTGCCAACACCGATTGTGAGCGCCCCGAGAGATAGGAGGAGAACCACTGCAAAACAGTGCCCCCCACTCCCAATCCCCCGAGGCGCCACAACAGGATACCATGGTCGATGGTATCGAAAGCTGCTGAGAGGTCTAACAGGACCAGGACAGAAGAAAAACCCCTGTCCCGAGCCCTCCAGAGATCATCCATCAGCGCAACCAATGCCGTCTCCATGCTAAACCCGGGTTGGCAGCCCGATTGGTAAAGATCTAGGTAGTCCGCGTCATCCAGAAAAAGTGGAAACTGCTGAGCCACCACACTCTCAACAACCTTCATCAAAAAGCGAAGGTTGGAGACCGGACAGAAGTTATCTAACACGGCTGGGTCCAGGGCAGGCTTCTTCAGGAGGGGTCTCACCACCGCCTCTTTCAAGGTGGCGGGGAAAATCCCCTCCCTTAATGAAGCATTGACCACTGCCCGGACCCAGCCGCAGGTGACCTCCCTGGAGGCATAAACCAACCAGGAAGGGCACGGGTCCAATAAACATGTGGTGGAACTCAGTCGTCGCATAATCCTGTCCACTTCATCCTCAGAAACAGGATCAAACTCAGCCCAGATCACATTAGCCAGACTACTTGCACCCCCTTCGTCAGACCACTGCAAACCAGAGTCTAACCTGGCCCGAATCTGAACGATCTTATCTGACAGATATTGACCAAACTCCTCAGCCCTACCCCGCAGTGGGTCCACCGCCTCCCCCAGATGTAGAAGAGAAATATAAATTATTTTTAACTTTTTTATTTTAACCAAATAAGTTGGCTAAAATGAAAAATGACATTTCTTGCTGATATGCTTATTGTATCTGCCATAAAATGCTATGCAATTTGGGGTTCTTTTGGTTGATAATAAAGCATGGTATGTAATGAGTGAGAGTTGTAAACCTGCTGTCAAAGTAAAGAAGCCATGACCAAATAATTTTCCATTACTACAAAGCCATGAGTAGTTGTTAATGGAAGGTATAATTGCTTCTATTTCAGTCTGTTGCTTTTTGTTTGGGTTAATTGGCCAAGGAGTGATCCACATTCATTTGTTATATCATAATCATGACAAAGACTGTGAATCATATTATCCTTGTCTGTTCCTCCATGTGATGATATATTTTGATATACAAACCAGAGAGGAAGAGTAAAAAGAAGCTGGACAGCAATGCAAAGAATGCAACAGAAAGAAAAAAAGCCATTCTAATTAATGTAAGTGTTGCCAGTTTCCTGCATACACAAAGTTTCCAATATTATGCTTTATTCATGGGTGTTAAATCAGGCTTCTCCACTGAAACTCTTCAGATAAGCTATACGTCAATCCCCATGCAGATGAAGATTATTAAAACTCAACATATCTGGAAGGCTCCTCTGGAAGGTTGAATTAGACAGTTACGAATGCACATGGTACTGTATACATACCCACTGGAGGGAAGCAGTTATCTGTTGCAACATGTGTCCTGGAATTAGGGACAGAATGTTTAACATAACCGTAAATCATTATTTCACATAGAGGTTAAAATATCAATCCCAATGTATAGTTTTGAAAGACAGACAAATGCAATATTATGTATACAATGAATGAATATTTCAGTTCTGAATCCTAGTGCTTCAATCTAACACTTCCACGTGCTTGAGTTATATTTACTTTCTCCACATTGGCAACTCAGAGCATCATTTCTCTTTTTGAAGCCATCTTGGCATGGGCTTGGCCGGCCTGTGAAAGCCACTGAAGCCATACATGTGGAGACTTCATCTTCAGTTGCCTAATGGATTCCGAAGACAGCCTGAATATTCATCATTTCTCTTTTTATGAGTGCCTGGACAATTGGACTCCAATGTTAAACACTGCTGTAAATTAAGGAAAAGCACTGAGCAAAGACCAATTTATCTGCTTTTCAAGACTCCCCCTCTTTTGCCCCTTTTTCGCAATGCTGAAGTGCCTATAATCTTTGTGAATACGAGGCATTGTTTCAGCTCCACTGAGGCGGAATCATTTGTGCATCCCTAAAGACTGTGCTATGTCTGAACTGAGACTGCTCATATTAAACAAATGTGCACTTACCATACGTCTCCGGAACTCCCTTCCTGAAAAAGTTAGCACTGACCTTCTTGGAGCTAATGCTAAACACATGCAGGATTCTATGCTCTTTGATAGGGAAATATAATTATTAGCTCCATATTAGGAAACATAATGTTCTTTTCACCATTTTCAGTTTTATATTGGCCACTCTGAAAGAACGTTGTGGGATCCACAGGTATTTCCTGACATTAAATGTAATGACATATTGTGTTCACATGAGAAATCCACACATGTTCAGTTTTTATGATATTTCAATTTGTCTAAATTTGCCAACTTGCAGATTTATTAGCCTAGCAGCTGATGACAAGAACTGGATTGGAAAGAGAAAAATATTCTCAGTAATAATAAAATATGACCAGAACACATCAAAATGTATCAAATACATTTTTACACTGAAAATCATTACTACCCACTCCAAATATGGAAATATCCTTTTTGTTTGTTCATCACTATAACAGTCTTGAGGTCTATTTGGTATATTGTTGAGAATATACTTGTGCTTTGAACCAAATAATTCTTTCTGTCCCATTTTTCAACTAGAAGATATTCAAACTGGCTTGCAGAATGACTGAGAAATACAATACTTCTAGAAGCACATCAAGAAAGAACAAGAGATAATAATACTAATAAACTCACAGTGAGGCATTATTTTGATTTAGTTGTGGGGCTTGCATGCTCCAAAGAGGATGACAGTTAAGCCAGAGCTTCATACTGGACAGGTCTCAACAAAAGAATGAAAAGTGCCAAATGAAAAACGCCCCTCCCATAAATAATATGGTGAGATATAATTTACAGAAATCCATACTGGATTGGAACCCCAATCATGGCCAGAAGTGGTATTCAGCAGATTCTGACCAGTTCTGGAGAACTGGTAGTGGAAATTTTGAGTAGTTTGGAGAACCAGCAAATGCCACCTCTGACTGGCCCTGCCCCCATCTATTCTCTGCCTCCTGAGTCCAGCTGATCGGCTGGGTCTGCTTTTGTTGCCCTGCACAGGAGAACAGAGCTGGAAAGCAGGTTAGTGGGCTAGGGAAGGAATGGGAATTTGCAATAACCTTCCCTCAGGAGTGGGGTGGGAATGCAGATTTTACAGTATCCTTCCCCTGCCATGCCCATCAAGCCATGGCCACAGAACCAGTAGTAATTTTTTTTGAATCCCACCACTGATCATGGCCCAGGTCAATAAAGACCATGGTACAGATTGGAGTTCCTGGACATTCATTCATTCATTCATTCAGTCAGTCAGTCAGTCAGTCAGTCAGTCAGTCAGTCAGTCAAGCAATTATAAGATAACAGGTATAAGTATAAACATAGTTATGAATACATGAAATGGATACATATAAGAAAAATAAAAAGAAACAATAGGACAGGGATGGTAGGCACGTTGGTGTGCTTATGCACGCCCCCTACAGACCTCTTAGGAATGGGGTGAGGTCAATAGTAGACAGCCTAAGGTAACGTTTTTGGGGTTTGGGGAAGAAACTACAGAGTCAAGTAGAATATTCCAGACATTGACCACTCTGTTGCTGAAGTTAAGATAACAAGTGGGCTACAAACTTAGGATTGTTTGCTGAACAGCAAGGGCCTGCAGCTACTGGCCTTCTGAAAGAGAAGTGTCACAAATATATGAAGACTGGGAAAAAAAACATTTGTTATTGCAAATCAAATCCAACAAGAAGATGATATCTGAAAAGAATGCACAAGTTCTGGAAAGAACATCTAGAATCAGAAAAAAAGAACAGAGGCCAGCAGATCAAGTTAATTTACAATATGCAATAAAGTATGTATTTTGAAGCAGAATTCAAGAGAACTGCAAAGGACTATCTAGGGGAAAAAAAATAAAACCCACCCACCAAAGCCTTGCCAGAAATAGCTCAGACTATAAAGGCAAATCTGGGGAAGGCAGTAGCAGTAGTAGAGGAAACCAGCATAGCTATGTAATCATTCTCATTCTCAAACAAGGAACTTTCTCTTCCGTCTTCTCCTCCAAAAAGAACAAAGCACTCCAACTTTAAAAAGGCAAGAGGAATTGAAACAAATAATAACATCTAGAACACCACAAAAACAACACAATAAGGCTGTCTGCACTGAAGCTTGCCCCAAAGAAAGAGCTAGTGCAAGTTTTAAAAGATGCTAATACTGTAATATTAAATATAAGCACCAACTCATTGCAAGAAACAAACCAGTTAAAGTGCAGCATGGCTGCAGTTATCACTGAATATCTTGGCTGCAAAATCAACAAACAAGGTCCGTGTGCCACCAAAGCTGCCCAGAGTCATCTTGTAGTTGCCCAGAGTCACCCTGTATGGGAGATGGGTGGCATAAAAATTCAATAAATAATAATTATAAAATGGAAGATCAGATTGGAAAATAATTTCAGCATGCTAAAATCAGATGCAAGCAAGCTAGAACAGATGAAAGAGAAGTTGAAGAACAAGTAGATGAAAGAGTACCTGATCAAAAAATGTCACCTAGAATTAAGGAAGATTAAGTAAGCACTGGAAATAATAAAGCAGCAAATAATACCTATAGCCAATAAGATCAGCAAATAATGAAGCTCAACTACCAAAAATGTTTCTACCAATCCATCAATGGAACGGAGAGACTGTAATGAACCAATCAACATTTGACAAAGAAGAAATAGTGTGGATTTGAGTGCAACTATGACACAACCCCAAAAAATAACAACAAAAATGCAGCTTTCATAAAGGAGGCAGAGGGGAAAAAAAGCTAAAATGAGAGAACCCAAAGTAATAGCAGAAGTGGTGGAGAAAGATCAAGAATTCTTCAGCACCAGGTGATGATGAACTGCAGGGTTTTTGGTTGAAACATCCAAATGATCTACACCCATTCATTGCCAAGGAAGTTAATAATATATTTCTTCAGGTGAAATTTAAGGATGATTAACACCTGGCTATTTGATAATAAAAAGTTCAACAAAAGGGGAAGCTCCAGCAATTGTGGGCTAATTACCTGCTTACCAACAGGTACTAACCCTAATCCTACGTAGCTTTTTCTCTGGTAATATCACACTACTAATTTGCTTTAATTACAAAACATTTGCTAGACCAATACTTAAATATAGCTCACCAGTCTGGAACCCACATCATGTATCTGATATTAACACAGTAGAGAAAGTCCAGAAATATTTCACAAGAAGAGTTCTCCACTCCCTCTACTCATTGCAGAATACCTTATGCCACCAGACTTGAGGTTCTAGATCTAGAAAACCTAGAACTATACCGTCTTTGGTCCGATCTAAGTATAGTATATAAAATCATACATTGCAATGTCCTACCTGTCAATTAAAACTTCAGTTTCAGCCATAACAATACAAGAGCACACAATAGATACAAACTCATGGTTAACCGCACCAAACTTGATTGCAGGAAATACGACTTCAGCAACAGAGTGATCAATGTCTGGAATACTCTACCTGACTCTGTGGTTTCTTCCCCAAACCCCAAAAACTTTAACCTTAGACTGTCTACTATTGACCTCACCCCTTTCCTAAGAGGTCTATAGGGGGCGTGCATAAGCGCACCGAAGTGCCTACTGTCCCTGTCCTATTGTTTCTTTTATTTTCTTATATGTATCCATGTATTTATAACTACATTTATACTTATACCTATTATCTTGTAAGCAATTGACTAATCAAATAAATAAATAAAAATAAATAAGTTTCAAATTGCTAACTAGTGTTGTAGCTGATACTACCGAACAGCATCTAGACTATAACTAGCTCTTTCCAACTGAGTAAAGTTGCAAATAAAATGACTATGGCAAAAGGAAGGAAAGTACCAATAGTAATAGGTGTTTTGGGTGCAGAACCAAGACAACTGGAGCATCACTTGAATATCACTGGCACTGATAAAATCATCATCAGCCAATTGCAAAAGATAACTTTACAATCAACACCTGCCTATGCCAAGTCCTTGGAAGGACTCAATAGGTGGATAAAAATGCCAAATCCACTCTAAACATCTGGCTGATTATGCAATCAGCCTTAAGAATAAGTGTTTAAAATTGCCAAAAGCAATCTAAACATCTGGCTGACTATTTGACCAATTATAATAATAATTTTACAACATGTCCATATGCTGACATTTTTAGTGATCTGGAATTCCAAAATCGTCTACCAAGTCAGTCACTACTAATACCATCCTCATGAGGTTGAAGTTTGTTTGCTTTGACTATTTATCCAAATGGAAGTGTTCTTTTTGGAACTTTTTAAAAATTTTTACCACCATTCTCCTTTAGAAAATTTAGCCAGCTCTCAATGTTTACCCCAACTCTGTATCATATTATATATCAGTATGGTGCAGAACTGAGCATTGGACTTGGAGAGGAAAATGAAGGTTCTCGTCTATTCCTAGGCACCAAACTCATTGGTGATTTCTGGCCAATCATTGGCTCTCAGTACAATCCAAAGGTTTGTTGTGGGGAACAGGAAAATTAGAAGGGAATGCTATATATGCCCTCTTGAACTCTTGACAAACAAACAAATCTAAAAGCACTAGACCCCATAAAGATTCTGATAGAAAACTCATTTTACGTATTTTAAGATTGTGGAGATGGCTCATTTATTCCTGCTTTTTCTATTTGTTAAAATAAATTACTAGTCAATGAAAGTAGTTGTCCATCTGCCCAGCAGTTTATGGGAAGGAACTTTGACAAAAACATTTTGAAAGTCCAGAAATTTTTGTATCTTCACACCAAGAACCTAAAAAAGTTTTGTGAGACAAGACTTAACTCTGTTGTTCTTTGTCAATTCTCTTTCTTCTGTATATTTGATTTTCTTTTATAAAATGATTTAGATTAATGTACATAAAACATAAAAATAGTTAAATGCTCTAACCTTTTCTAAATAGTCCTTTTTAAACATTAGATTAAAAAACATTTTTCAGTCTTTGGAGACTTTGATTTGAGAGAGAAGTTGCATATTTTGTTTAAAGTTCAAAATTTTACTTTTGCTTTCTTTAAGAAGCTTTGGCTAAATACTTCCTGGAGAAGATGATTTGTTTATTTTTAATGTGTCACTTAGGACTATTTTTTACTTACAACAGAGAAAGAACTTAAACTCTGTGAGTTAAATTATTAGCAGAGAGTAATTCTGAGAGAAAACCAGGAATTCCTGTTTCTTAGAACTGGTTTCCTAGGATCTGAAAGCATCCACTCTGATTTTGAAACACCATTTGACCAATTTTTTAGTCCAGGGCATAGGAAACAGGTGCATCAATAGATTGCTTTGCTAAAAAAAAAAATTTCTGAATTCAGTACTGCAAATTAATGTCCAGTTGTTGGTAATTGAGTCCTGGATGGGAATCCCATAACTGACTTCATTGGCTTCATTTAGTCAGCTATTTTTTGTGTTGTGTCTCTGTGTGTGTTGTGTTGTAAAACAGGATACTGCTCAACCTTCTTTCTTGCAGTAGGTAAAGGTAATTGGTAAACATTCAGCATTGTTTTGTTTTCTATTAGTTTTGATTTACCTTCCTCTCTCCCTCCCTCCCTCCTTCTATTCCTGTTGTGATAAGGATATTTCTCATCTTGATTTTCCTTATCCATGCTGGTAATTCCTGATTTTACAATTCTTTAAAAAAATGTTTTTTAAATTGACCAATTTGACATCCCAAGGGAAATATTAATGCTTTTTTTATGAAAATATTTTATTTCCAGGTTAAAATGAGCTTTTAAAAACCCTCCTCATTGGTTTTGAATTAAACATGGAAAATTTCTATAAAAGTTTTATGGGCCCTTTAAATAAATTCCATGAAAATTAAGATTGTCATGGATATTTTAGATATATTATTTCCTTACAAGAAATAGTATAGAATTATTTCTGAATGTCCTGATTAGTATTTCTAGTAAGACATATGCTTCATTGCTAAAACTTTGATAATTTAGGTAATAGAGAATTCTTGTTCTTAAAATAACTTTAATTGGCTATCAAAAAAACACCCACAATTTATTTAATGTCTTTTTTCCAAGAAAATATATTGTTGGTTCAGCTTCTTCTTCTTAAACCTCACCATATTTTATATGCTTTGGCCTTTACCTATTGTTGGAAAATATTTGATGCAGTGTGATTTAGTATACGTATTAGTATAATTAAGTATACAGATATGGATTTGTTCACTGGGTGAGGAATGAAGGAGACATCATTGTTTTAAATGTAAACTATGCAGCTACACAGTGATCATTAATGTTAGTAAAATACATATTATTCTTTTGTTAAGAATAAAAGAGTTAGTCCTACACAGCAAATACACAAGAGTTGTCCATTGGATTGTGGCTTAATGTAATTCCTTAAATTCCTTTGTACTTTCTCTGCATTTTACTTTCCCCACTATTTTTATTACAAGATTGGCTGTGTGGTATTTCACAGTTGCGCAACTGGTTATAATATTTTAAAAAATAATAATAAAAAATATAGGACACTTTTTTTCTGAATAAATTCAAATGGTAAAAAATTGTCAGATCCATAGGAGAATTAAAAGATTCTTCATTCTAATAAGAGTTAGTTCAGGGAATTGCTTTTCTTTTTTTCTGTTTTCATTAGGACTGGGCATGTGCAGGGGTATCTGTGGGATATGGTAAAAAACTTAAGCTAGTGGTTCACTCAAGGTGGCGCTTCAATCATACAATTGTGGCCATTATCTCTTTTTTTTGCATTCACTCTATGGGCATTAGTTCGCAAGCAAACAGGTTTTTGCCACCTGTTTTCTCTTTCAATATAATCATGAATGTATCTTTTATAGATAGAGGTGAGTGAATTCATCAATATTTTTACAATTCTTCATTATTCTCTCCTCCTCTTTTTCCCTTTTTCTCTTTCCTTGTGTTTACATGCTATCTGCATGAACAATTTCAAGTACATCACACAATCAAAGGAAATTCTTAAATAATGCATAAATACATAAAAGAAAGAAAACAGAAAACCACTTTTGTCTAATTGAACTTCTTCACCACACTGTTCAGAAGAAAACTATCCTTGCCAGTTTTAAAGGGATGGGAGGTCCTAGCCTTTTATCTCAACCTAAAATTTATTTTGTTAGTTTTCCACATCAGTTTATTTAAAATAAAGGCCTGCCTAAAAACAATTTACATGTCTTCTAATATAAATTATATGTGAATGTTTTCTTAACCCATAGATTTTATGCTGAGATTCCCTGGGCAGCCATATACTGCTTTAAATCAACAAATACATAGTGTGTGATGTTTGTGAACAATTCTTACAGTAACATATGTGTTATGTAAGCAGGTTTAAAGTCATTGGTTTAGTTTGAACTGTTCTTGTAAAATGTAAGAAATGATTGGTTTAAAAAGTGCGGGAAAACCCTGCACTCTGATTGGCTGGCAACTGCGGCTGCTGGCTATAAGTAGCAGCCACAGCCCAGCCAAAGTGGGTTCGTTCTGAGCTGTAGTCACTAATAAACAAAGAGCTTGAAGCACTCTGCATCTGTCTCTTCATGCAAACTTAACAATATGCATTTTGTAAATACTTTTCTTGGCTATCTTTATTTTGTTTAGTAATTTTTACAAGAGAGCTGTATTTTTATTTATCACAATTACTTATATGCTGTCTATTCAAAGCTTAAGTAGCAGGCTTAAATCTACGACTTTCAAAAATATTTATAAAAATATAACATTTGTGATCTTTAGAAACCTATTATTAGGTTTCCTAATTCAGGAAAAATTTATTTTTAGCTCATTTAATGCTCTCCCCACGGCTGTCCTGAAAGGGAAATATAGGAAAACACCATTGGAAACCCAATAATGTCCCATAGAAACCACAGCTCATGTTCTTCTGTCCTGCCAGTTCTACTGGGTCATTTGCCAACAGCTGGTTACTGGTGACCCTTTATTCCTCCTACCATTGGCTTATTTAGTGGGTTGTGAAGGGGTTCTGTTTTCATAGTGACATCCAACTAACACCCTGGCAAAGAGACTCAGCTTCTATATGTGCTGTTGGTAAAAATAAGGTTAAGCTTTGTAGAATCTTTCAACACGTAGTGGGAGTTCCTGAATTGTAACTGAGCATTGATATCACATTGTAGTTTAAAGGTTCCTCCCTGCTTTTAATAAACAGAAATGGTTACAAATATTTTTCTGATGTATTAGCTGTAATTGCATAATTTTATTTGAGAAAAACTTGGTAATTCAAAATGAGGCAGGATATCTATTGCTCTTGGCTGAAGTGTATTATTATTTTTAAATGATCATTTAAACTCAGGTTTTACTTGTTGCAGTAGACAAATCATATTTTCAAATGTTTGTTAACAAGAAGCTCATTCTTTAAACAGAGGTGAGTGTTTTATAACTGAAATTTCTGAAGCAATGATGCTTGCATGCTCTCTGTATTAATTTTCCTTTGTCTTCTGAGACATTCCTGAGGCCCTTTATAAAATAAACTCCCCTATGATCTAGTGCGAGCAGGGAAACTGGGAAGCAGTAAGCAAGCTCTGGCTTGGTATCTCTTATGGACCATCCTGATGACTGTAATTGCTGCCATGTTATGAAAACCTTTTTTTTTGAAAGGCGCCAGAGTTCCAAATAAAGCATAGCATGGCTTTGATACAATAAATATTAGTATCACTGTTTAAAAATGTTGTGATCCGTCTGCTTGATTCTGAGAAAGACGTTTTCCAGCACCGCTGCTTCTTTTTTCTTTTATTTGCAAACATTCTACTACTGCAGCTAAAGAAGGGGGAAAATCCTCAAGACAGGTTTGGTTTAAAGAATTTCCAAATAAAGTCAGCCTCTGTCTTTCTAGACAATGAACTTTGAAGTGAAAATAGACCAAGTCCTTGGCAGACTTCTGAAAAGGTCATTTAAGCAGATACCCTCTTCCTCCTCTTTTGTTAGGAAGCTTTAGTTCTGGAAATCTAGAAATATTAAAATAAAGATCATGTACTTCTGAAAACTAAGGTAGAGTGTGAAGCAGAGAGAGGACTAATGACAGTTTCTCTGTCTGACTATAGATGAACGAAGTCTTTAACGGGCAGAATAACGACATGAAGTGTTATGTATGCAGAGTTTGAATTGATTGGTTGTTCTTGTAAAGTGTTTGAATTCATTGGTTTAAAAGTGCGGGAAAACACTGCACTCTGATTGGCTGTCAGCCGAGGCAGCTGGCTATATATAGCTGTCTCGGCTAAGCCAAATTGGGTCCGTTCTGAGCTGAAGTCACAATAAAACTTAAGAGTTGAAGCACTCCGTGTCTGCCTCTCCATGCAAACCTAACACTGGCGACGAAGGTGGGATTCCCCTGAAGAGAAGGCAATGCGGAACAGAAGAAGAGCGAGATGGCTGAACACACCCCCCAGCCCCGTTCGATCCGACGGCAGAAGACTGGGAGTCGTATGCAGATCGTTTCCAAATGTATCTGGAGGGAAACGATCTGGCTGCCATTTCCGAGCAGCGGAAGAGGGCGGTCTTTCTTACGTACTGCGGTCCGGCGGTTTTCAAGATGGCAAAGGCACTCACGGGAGCAGCAGACGTGAAGGTAATGGCTTGGCCTGATCTGGAAAGGTTGTTAAGAGCCCATTATGCGCCACAAGTATTGTGCCTCATTAAGAGACACGAGTTTTATCGTCGTGATCAAGGGGAAAGCGAAAGCGTAAACGACTTCAGTAAGTTTAAGAGACATTGGGGGTGCATGCGAATTCAACAGTTTAGAGGAGGCCACGTGCGACCGTTTTGTGTTGGGCCTTAAAGACAAGGTATTACAGAGCAAGTTATTAATGAAACCTAACATCACGCTGAAAGAAGCCATAGAAGAAGCATCTTCAGCAGAAGCCACCAAATCCTCAGCAGCAGCCATGAGGAAAATGAACAGGGCCACAAACCATTCTGATGGGGAAAAGACCACCACAAATCATTGTGATGAATTAGATTCTGGGTCAGATTGCAGTGAGGTGGAGGAAGGAATTTACAGACTCAGAATGGAGCGGAAAAGAAAAGACCTGGGAAGAAAGAGGCAAGATTTCTACTGCAGAGGTTGTGGGGGAAGCCACCCCCACACTGAATGCAAGTTTTTAAACACCATTTGCCTCCGTTGTGAAAAAAGAGGGCACCTAGCAAGAGTCTGCAAATCATCCAGAACTCCACCAAACAGAAGGAAGTTTGCTGCAAACAAAGACAAAGAATTCAAGCCAAACAACCTCAGTGAGAAAATGGGGCACAGCACAGAAGCAAATGGGAAGAATGAAACTCATCAGACAGTAACTATTGGTCATTCATCTTCTTTAAATAACAGAAAAGTGTATGTCAAGGTACTTATTGAAGGAAGGCCTTGCCACATGGAAGTGGACTCAGGCTCATACCTAGCTATGGTGTCATGGGACACTATTCAAAGACTGTTACCAGATATTCAGAAGACTCACTTCAAGAAGCAGGCACTGACTCTTAAAGACTACCAAGGGAACAAGATTCCAGTAGTTGGAACAAGAGAATTCAACTCGAAGTTCAAAGGCCACACCAAACGCCTACCCCTGACCATCATGGACAAGGATCGCCCAAGTTTGCTGGGACTTGAGTTGTTCAACCCGCTGGGCATTGAGGTGACTGGCATCAATCACGTGAGCAACACTGAGTGGGAAGAGGCCTTGAAGTCTGAGTTTCCAGAGGTCTTCAGCGATGGATTAGGCAAGTACTTGGGGACCCCTATCACTTTCAATATAGATCCCAAGGTACAACCAATCCATTTAAAACCCAGAAGGGTTCCATTTGCCTTAAAGAAAAAAATTGATGCACAATTAGATAAATTAATAGCTCAGGTGGTTTTAGAGCCCACTGACCATCCAGGTGGGAGACACCCATAGTCACACCAGTCAAGGCTGATGGGTCTGTAAGAATCTGCGGAGATTACAAGGGGACATTGAACCATGCGCTACAACAGAGCGCATATCCAGTTCCAGTAGTGCATCATTTATTACATTCTCTTGGCGCGGGCTCAGTCTTTGCCAAATTGGACCTGGCCCAGGCATATCAACAGTTAACAGTTGATGATGCAACTGCAGAAGCCCAAACCATTGTAATCCATAAAGGTGCTTTCAAATGCAAAAGGTTGCAATTTGGAGTAAGTGTGGCACCAGGCATTTTCCAAAGCCTTATGGAAAGGATGTTTCAAGGGTTGCCTGGGGTGGTGCCTTATTTTGATGACGTTTTAATCTCTGCTGAAAATGACACTCAGTTACACGAGAAACTCAGAGAAGTCCTAACCAGATTCAAAAAAGCGGGGTTAAAAGTCAAAGAAGACAAATGCACACTTAGAACTGACAAAGTAGAATTCTTGGGTTACATGATTGATAAACATGGCATCCACCCCACAGAAGCCAAAGTCCAGACAAACTGAGTTATCTGTATTAAGAGGATGTATTTTGTGGGGTAACAGGGTGGTTATTCCTGCAAAACTACAGAAAGAGGTTTTGGAAATGTTACATGAGGATCATCCGGGAATTGTCAGAATGAAGGGATTGGCCAGGAGTTATGTATGGTTGCCAGGTATTGACAAAATGGTTGAAAACTGGGTTGCATCCTGTCCCAACTGTCAGGAAGTCAGGCGTGCTCCACCTCTCGCTCCCAAACAGGAATGGGAATGTCCCAGGGGCCAATGGTCCAGGATTCACATTGATTTTGCTGGCCCTACCAGAGGGCACACTTTCCTTATTATAGTAGATGCATACTCCAAATGGCTAGAGGTTATTCCTATGGCATCCACAACAGCTGAAACTGTCATCAAACAGCTTAAGAAACTTTTTGTAACTCATGGGTTGCCTGATCTACTTGTTTCTGACAATGGTCCTCAATTTACTTCCAACCTTTTTGAATCATATTTGGCACAGTATCAGACCCTTACAGCCCCTGGGCATCCTTCGGCTAACGGCTGGGCTGAACGCATGGTATGATTTACCAAGGAGAAACTCCAGCAATTGGGTCCAGGGGACATCACCGAAAGTTGAAAACTACTCAGTGTCCAGCATATCACTCCCAACCCATCAACTAACTTAACCCCAGCAGAGTTGTTGATGGGTAGAAAACTCAGATCTCCCCTTGATCGCCTTCATCCCACTTACGCACCCAACGCACCATTAGATTCCACTAGCAAAACTCGCATGTACACTTGTGGTGATCCTGTCTATGCAAAAAACCTTGTGGGTGAACCTTTATGGATTCCTGCAGAGATAACCCAAATTACAGGCCCCAGGTCTTACAGGGTTCAAAGTGAGGATGGTGTCCTCTGGAGCAGGCACATTGATCAGTTAAGATCCAGACTTCCTCAGGAGCATCACCCTGGCTCCTTCCTGGTTCCCACACCTGTTGCCCCTCCTAGGGAGGAAGGGGAGGATTATGAAGGTAATCAGCAAGCAAGAATCAACCCCATGTGTAATGAGCTAATACGACAGGAACCTTCCCAAAACCTGCCACAGTGCCAACAACAATTTTCGCAAGTGGAAGATTGCACATCACTATCAGACTTAGGTGCTGACATTGGGTTGGAGATGGATTGGGAGGAGAGACCAGGTTGTAGTAACCAAAGTGGTTATAGCAACACTAGAAGTCCAAGTGAGGAGATGTTAACAAACACATTTCCTCCATCACAATGTGAGAACCCTAAAACACCTGAACCACATAGATCTCAACGTACACGAAAGAGCCCCACCTATTTGCAAGAGTATATTAGATAGATGGGGTTTGAGTATGGACCAAACCTAGTGGGGAGGGGTGTTATGTATGCAGAGTTTGAATTGATTGGTTGTTCTTGTAAAGTGTTTGAATTCATTGGTTTAAAAGTGCGGGAAAACCCTGCACTCTGATTGGCTGTCAGCCGAGGCAGCCGGCTATATATAGCTGCCTCAGCTAAGCCAAATTGGGTCCTTTCTATAGCTGAAGTCACAATAAAACTTAAGAGCTGAAGCACTCCGTTTCTGCCTCTCCATGCAAACTTAACATGGAGTGTAGTGGATGATTATATAAATGGGTGCAATGGTGACTCATGAAACTTCATAGGTTTTTTGGGGAAGTTAAGGTTACCAGATTTGACGGTAAAACATCATATGGCTACTAGATGCTATTCTGCACCTCTTTGCTGCTATCTGGTATGATCTAAAATTTTGCAGCCCAGATGTGGTAGTTTTAAGAGGTTTTCAAGAAGAATCTCTGTTTTTTCAGCTAAAATGACAGAAAACCATTTTATAATTTTCAGGAACTGCAATATCAAATTTTAGCAGTACACATAGAGGAAGCCACTAAAACAGGGTCAAGGATGATTAAATCACCCATCCTGCTTGAGATGCAAGATATGATTTCTGCAAATGATAGGGAGTATTATGCAATAGTTTAATAGCAAATAGAAAAATAATGAAAGAGCACCTTGACATCCATAGCTTTATATTAGTCTCATTTTCTCTGAAATAGTGAACTACCAGATCATCTGAACTGAAAATTAGAATTATTACTTTCTTCCCTTTTGGCAGCATTCTTACCTTGCTTGACTTTCAGGAGCTAAAAACAGCCTCTCATAATGCAAACTTGTCATGTAGTTGAGGTTAAGAAATAGTGACATGTTTTAACAGCAGTGAGAATTATCTTCGCAAATATTGGAAAAATGAAGAAACACTGCAAGATGAAGAGATAATTATGAAGATATTAGATTGTGCAGGAATGGATAGACTTATATTGAAAATCAAACAGAAAGAAGATATAGAATATTATCAAACATGGAACTTATTGTACCAGTGTTTGGAAAAAAGGGGTGGAGAGTAAGAATGGGATCTGTATTGTTAAGCAAATTAAATACCCAGACAACCTGATGTTTATTAAGCACTAAGAAATCTAATCAATAGAAAATTAATAAAATTTATTAAAAAAAGAAAAGAAATAGTGACTGGCACAAAGTAAGCTGAGTAGGCCTTGGAATCTGAGTCTTTCTAAGCCCATATTCTCTCTTCTTCAACTCACTAACGCTCTCCAGTCATCACTGGATTTAAATGATTTAGTATTCTCAGAAGGAATTATGGGAATCAATATTTGTGAAGCACTGGGGAATTTTAATCAGAACTTCATACTTTTGAAGCTACTAGTCTGTTCTAAATATTGTAACTTAAAATGGAGAAGTAAATCCCATTGGACCATGACACAATTGACTTCTGAGGAAAGATGTTAAAATTAAGCTGTAGAACCCTCCAGATTTACATAGCTAGAGCACTTCAGTTTGCACTGAAACATAACCCAGGTTCTCCTGAATTTGGTGGGATTTAAGCTGGCATCTGCCACATGGAGACATATCTTATACTGGAAATGCAGACATACCATTGATAAGTGGCAATGTCCAGATGGGAAAAAATGGACACTCACATGGTATGTTCAGCTGTTTCCCTTAAATCATATTTTTAGGTTAAAACTGAACTTCATCCCTCTTCTGGGGCTGCTCTTGGTCTTGCAAGGCTACATTCCTGGAACTGTTCCAATATTAAGATTGAAGGGAGTTTACTCTAAGGGGAAAAATCTTTTTGGATTGGAGAATTAGAAAAGCTGGGGAAGAAAACCACATCAATAGAAAAAGAGAGAGTATTTAGAAGCTACAATTTGAGTTCAGGGGATCCTCCTGCTTTCACTTCCTAAAGGAGATGTTCGAAATGAAATGGAATTATATAAAGGAGAATTTGAGAGCTGTGGTAACCCAAATATGGTGGCATTGGATCGGGGAGTTTATTTGGTCACTAACTTGTATCAATAGGCTTACATAGAGCAAATCTGTATATAATCCAGGAACGCTTGTAGTTTTCTAATCCTTTAAAGAAACAGGGGAATGGGAAAACAGTTTTATTCCCCAGTTTTATTAGACAAAAAGATTTTGTGTGTAAATAGTCTGGGTATTTTCTTGAGTAGTCTTTAGGAATGCTTTGTGAATGGGAGAACTGACTAACTTAGCTCTTTGAATGAAAATTGGACAGCAGAGGTTGTATGACTCCTGTGATACAGGAGCACCTGCAAATTCATTAGATCATATGGAAAGCTTTTGGATCTTTTTCCATGTTGGAGAAGGATGCATCAAGAAAGGGACACATCCATTCTCTAGATGATACTCCTGAGGCCTTTTTTTCTCGAAAACTGCAAATAAATCTAGTATCTAGATGGCTATTTTTAATGTGGAAATATCATTATGAAGTTCTTAATTTTGCATGAGTAGTTTACTGTTATCTTTCTCTTCTCTGATAAGTTCCAGATACACTATAAGTACAGTCCTACAGTTAGAAAGCTGGTCTAATAAATTTTTTTTATCAGCCTAGCAGGAGATTCAAGTACTGTGATGGAACAAACCAAATGTTAGAGATGGACCTGGGAGACCTGAGCTGAAACGATGGCTCATCTATGAAGCTCTGGAAATAGTGGATCATCCTATATTAGCATATAGAACAGCTTGCTACTGATGAACTATCTAGTTCAAATTTATTCTTTTTGAAGACAGGATGCATTCCCGTGTGCGCGTGCACACACAGAGATATGTCTTGGCAACCAACAGTTGCAGAAATAATAGGGTGATGACACAGAGGTGTTAATCTCTAATGTTTAATCTCCCCCTCCCAGCTAAATTATGCCTTCTTTGCTTTTTCTTCTTTGCTTATCTTTGGGATAGTAACAAAAAGAAAGCTATTGAGAAAAATAAAAACCCTAGAGAACTGAAATTACAGGTGAGTGCTTGCCATAAAAATGCCACTGTAAAGGCTTTTCCGAGCAAAGTAGTTCTGTAGTTTTCAGAACTATATAGTTCCTGACTTCTGAGCAACTTCTTGTAGGTAAAAAAAGAATTCCAGACTTCAAGAGTTACCAAGCCCACCCATACATAATTTTCCTGTCCAAGAAAATCAGATTTGGGGGCAGGGGCAGGATGTAGCCTGAAAAACAAAAACTTCCTAAAAAGAGGCTGTTTAATAAGTCCAGGCAGCCAAAATATATGAACTTATTGGTGTTTCTCCCACAGACTTGTTGGGTTTGGCAAGAAGGTTTGTAACCGGTCAAGCTTTTAAAACAGCCCACACATTAAATGACAATTGGAGGTATATAAGGCCATTGAAAGTTATCAAGGCATGTTTTCTAAAAAAAGGTATATTTTCTTGTGATTTGCCCTTTCTTATCACCTATGAATCTTCACAGTTAATTAAATTGAATTTCTAGACTACAACTAGGGCCTTGGTGGTGCAGGCTGCTAAATGCCTAGCACTTAAGTTCCAGCTGCCTGCAATTATTGTAGGCTCAAATCCCACCAGGCCCAAGGTTGACTCAGCCTTCCATCCTCTTGGGGTAGGTAAATTGAGGACCCAAGATTGTTGGGGGCAATAAGCTGACTTTGTAAAAATGCCGTTTAGTAATAAGCAGGCATATACAATGGAATGAAGGCTATTGCATAGGGTTGTATCCCAAAAATTGTAAGCCGCCCTGAGTCTTCGGAGAAGGGCGGCATATAAATCTAATTAAAAAAACCCAAAAAACTAAAACAACCATTCCACCAAACTTTGAGGGTGAAAAGCTATTCAGAAAGTACTCAAATACAAATAGGAGTTAAACATAAACACATATTGTTGTCCCAATTTTCTATGAAATATGAAAATCACACCCTGAAAAATAGAATCACAACATACAATACATTGTTAAAAGATCATTGTGTTCATGCTACCCAATTACTTTTCTCCTTTTAGCTAGGCATATCGGGATTACAAATATCCGGATGAGTACCGTATATCATGAAACAGATAAAGAAATGTCTTAGCTCCTGGTCATCACCTTATGGTCATATGGATTTTTGCACTCCAGATTTGAGTGTTCTGTCTTTTTATCCAGACACAGAAATAATTGCTTGAGTTGGGAGCAAGAATAATTTTGTTGCCTTTGTGGATTCTTTAAAATTAATGCTGAATGTAAACAATAGATTCCAGCAGACTGCTTGACTAAATCCATTGCCAAAAACATTGTGGTGATAAAGGGGCCTAGGGCAGGGGAAAAGAAAGAAATTATAAATCAAGCAAAACTCTAACTGCACACACATTAAAATTAATGAAGTATTTTAAAACTAAAAGAGCCAGCCACCCATGTGAGCTACTTAAAGCATTAAACATGAGACCTGTGAGTATAATTTTAAGCAAATTCTTCATTCTTGCATTGCGTGAATAAAGCCTGAAAGTGGGCCATAAGCATTCAGTGCATAACACTTTTAATTATTGAATGCAGAACAAAGTGGAATGAAAATGGCTTCATTTGCAAGCAAGACTACTAAAACAGAAAACTCGTGATCTTCTGCAATGAACAATTTTTGTTATCTCAACAGAACATCTCTCATAGGTAATGTAAACTAGGTTGATGTGTTATTCAAAGTTATTTGAGGATTGAGTGCCAGTTAAACACTCCTGTTTCAAAGTGGATTGATGGCAGCCCGAAGTGAATATGCCAAAGGGGTGGGGGGAAATGTTATCGGCTCATACCAAACGAGACTATGTTCTTATTTATTAGTTGAATTCCTTAGCAAGTGTCAGAATTAATATCACAAAAATGATATATATCCAGTGTGGAACAAAACCTCCGCCATATAAAGTAACACATCAAGCCTTATGTGCTGATGAGATATAAAGTGCCATAAAATACTTCATAAATGCCATTTAGTATTTATGTTGTGAGAGTGTTTGAATCTGATTCAAACTTAATTAAGATTGTGAAATGTAGCCTGATCCTCCCATTAGGCTGGTTGAGTCAGATCCAGGAATAGCAAGATTGCCTGATGGCTAAAGAACTATTCTAGGGACAGACAGATTCACTTTCCCACTCAGGAATGTTGGCAAGAATTCCCAACCCTACCAACAAGCATTGCCATATATTGATGGTAATGATATCAGAACAACTCCAGGAGGTAGAATCATTTGCTTTATAGTGGCTGGAATAATTTGCACTTGGTGGGTGCTGCTGCCGAAAAAAGTTGTATTGACTGGGGCATATTGAAGATCCAAAGATGGCACTTTTTAGCTTTGATGAACTTGGAATTCTGGGAATATCAGGGGAGGGGAGGATGTCATGGAACTTAATAAATTGCATTGGATAATTTCATTTTTGCTCTGAATATAAATGATTCCAGAAGCTTTGTTCCATGACTAAATAGTTTGTGAAACATGTTAGTGCTCCAGCAAAGAAGAAACAATTAGGGTAGCCTGAGAAAAGAGGCCAAGTTTATTTTCTACATCAGTCCTCGTTTTGTATTTTTAATTCAGACTGGCCACACAGATAAGAGAAGAGCCGTGGTGGTGCAGTGGTTAGAATGCAGTATTGCAGGCTAATTCTGCTGACTGCCAGTAGTTCGATTCTCACCAACTCAAGGTTGACTCAGCCTTCCATCCTTCCTATGTCAGCAAAATGAGGACCCAGGTTGTTGGGGGTAATATGCTGATTCTGTAAACCGCTTAGAGAGACCTGTAAAGCACTGTGAAGCGTTATATAAGTCTGTTGCTATTGCTAAGGGCACACAACCAAAATGGGAAGTAGACATATTTTCAGCCGTACACTGATACAATCAGTAATGCAACTGAATTAGATGGATGCAGAACTAATGCCTTTAGAATGGGGATTACTTTAACTGGTATCCCTCCACAATATCTGCTTTTCCCCCAACTTTGTTTTAGAACCTGGGTAAAGAATTGCACAGGAAAAAAGCAACAGAGAGAGAGAGAGACAAAGACCGGGACTGCTGCCCATATGTAGCTCCTGACAGATATTATGCTGATCCTATAAAAATAAAAGCATGCATTGCAGATTGCTGAAAATTGAAAATGAACATTCATTTAGAAATCAGCCTTGTTTTGATTTTTATTAATTTTGATTGTCCTTCCTTCCTTCCTTCCTTCCTTCCTTCCTTCCTTCCTTCCTTCCTTCCTTCCTTCCTTCCTTCCTTCCTTTCTCTTTTCTTTTTCCCCTTTCTTTTGGTGTCCCTCTCTTTCTCTCTTTCTCTTTCTTTGTTTCTTTCTCTTTGTCATGGTTTCTGTTGTTGGTATTTTTTGGACCTACCTAGTATGTGAGAACAGAAATAAAGAGTAGTTGTTTACCATTAAAAAAAATCTCTATATAGCTACAATAGTTCTAGAAATATTACAAGCTCCCTGCTTCCCTCAAAAAAAAATTGCATAGGAGTCCCAGGCATTTTTGTTATCATCCTATGGTTTCAGCACTCCCCCCACCCAATCTTTGGGGAAAATAATAGTATTTCTTTCCACAAAAAAACTTTTCTAAGAAAGAAAAGACAGAATCATTGCATGGCATCTTTTGGCTGGTAACTTTCAAGAATCTCCTCCATCTAGTTACAGGAATCTCCAACCTTGGCAACATGTGGGAGTTGAAATCTGGCGGGCTTAAAGTTGTCAAAGTTGGAGACCCCTGATCTAGAACATCCTATGAGACATTGCAGGGTTTGCCTGAAAGGCTTTCTAAACCACACATGTACAGGCACTCAGATAACTTATCAACAAACATATTGACCAGCCTACGAGCTCGTAAGGAGCTGGATCAATCAAGTGACCAGCCAATGTGGCACTGACTATCTCACCTGGTGATCTTCACATGACCTGACCAGTTGGTCATGTGACCAACTGACCATGTTACTATATAAGATAAAAGTGGAGAGAAACTGAAACAAGACACTTCAATTGAAGTCCCACTGAAGATGTTGCTTCTTCTGGCAATGAAACATTTGGAGATAAACAGCAAGCTTGGAGAACAAATGACCGCCAACAACTTGTCTGTGTATGTATCAGAACTTAGACTTGTCAAGATGTGCAATAGCCAAGACTAAATGAGATTGAAAATTGCACATGAACATGTTAACACACACTGCTGTGATATCAACAATTCCCATGTTTAATGCTAAGATCCTTTTCACCTGAGGCAGGTACTCCATACCTGTCATATCCTCTTCTAAGAGTGAATCCTTAGGATAAGATGAAAGATCACCCAATTCAAGTAAGTCCTCCATCATTTCAAAACCAATAGGTCAGAATAAGTCTCTAGTAGCTCAGGTTCCTCTGCCCAAGTCTTTCCTCACTGCAGCCACAAAGCCCATTCGAACAATAGCACTGCTGGCTTGCATATCAGAAGACAGATGCTACTGTCTTGCTTGCAAGGGAAAGCATATTGGAAGTGAAGGTCTACCCAAGAGTAATCCAGCATGCCTGGCTGAATTTGCATCAGACTTTTTGAATAGTAGCATGATTAAGGCATTATAACACAGTCATAGAATTAGCCTTTTAGCCAGGTCAGGTTTAATGAACATTAGCTGATAAGAACAAGATAGCTTTAGCCTCCAATATAAATCTATGCTAGTTAACCTGCTTGAGTAGCACAGCCTGGAAATAATATGTATTTATTGTCTGTAAACCTGTATGTGCTAATTTTTTTTTGAAGTCTGAATGATATGACACATTGTTTGAACTCTGACTGTCATTCTCTTATATTCATTATCTGGGATTTAGCCTAAAGCTCAAATGGGTTTGACTTTTGTCTTCTGGGCTGATTTAGTGGCTACTTTTTGATCTTTGTGTGTCTTTCTCAGGCTGTGAGTAGCTCTTTGGAAATTAGACCTTGGACTATATAACAATTTGCCACGTCCACCCTCGCCCTCAACCTAGTATAAGGCAACCATGGACTTGTTCTGAGAATACAAACATTATGGAAAAAATTAGTACATCTTTAGACCTCCAACTGTGTATAAATTTTGCTTTGCCTAGCTCATGGTCAGAATAATTCAGACTGTTCTCAGAATTGGTTTGTACCCATTTTGTTGACAATTATAAAGTCATCAGAATAACAGAATCTGTTGTATACTGTGTTATACAAAGTAGAAATTCAATCCTGTTTTTCCAAAAATCAGAAGTTGAGAACAATTTATAGCTTCTGATTCTACTTATTACCAAATAAGCCAAATTTCATGTTCATTGGCTAAGGCAAACAATTAAAAGACTTCATCAAATGCATTTCCTAAGTTGAGCTAACAAGAGAAACTGGCAAAAATGTTACAAGAATTCTGTCTTGACCATGACATACATATATTTAAAATTATCCTTGAGATAATTTTAAACTACTTTAAACTCTCATTGAAGTAGTTTAAGTTGTTTTGTTGATTAATTCAGTAACAATATATTCATCTATTTATTAATATTTATTAATAAAATTAATTTATTAATATTATTAACAATATTAATGATTAATTAATATGTATTAAAATAAATACAAAATAAAAACACCACATAAACTATCCAGCAGCAGCAGCAATTCAAAGTTTAAAGCAATATAAAGTTTAATTGCAATATAATATAAGAACTGATTATACAGCCTGCAGAAGTAGAAAGGTTTTTCATTGGTTCCAAAATGAAATTGCTTATGTGGGTTCCTGTCAAGCCTCCCTAGGGGAGGGAATTTCATAAATAAGGTGCTTCCACCTATCTTCAGCATCTTCATCACCATTATTACTGGTTTTCAGCTCTATCTTGACACTTGCCTCTGAGTCTTCCTTACTCCCAATATTATTGATCCTAGAGTAATATCCTCAGATACAAAGAAGTAAAATAAACCTTATACCCAAAGATCCCATTTGGCTAACTTTTAAGATTTTTTTTCATCCCATACAAATCTTGTTTCAAGACAAGGGGTAATGTCAGATGTTGAAATACTCATAGCTTTGAAATAATTTTGAGCTGTTATTTAATGTTTTTTTTAAACATTGGGCAGATTTTGGATGGTGGTCTTGGCCGAGTCCACCTTTTTGAAAGTGTTCCAGGATGTGGTGAACCATGAATCTCAACATATGTTGAAGTATTCAAACGATTCATGACCCATGCCAAAATTCAATTGAAAACTCAACTTGCTGTAACTATGCAATGTAGAAACAAAAAATAGCTATGTGAATTGGCTTTGAATCCAAGTAGTTTGGCCTGACTGCATTATGGTTCATAGATGCAGAGGTTAACAATCATACTGATGAGTGAATGAGGAATCCTAAGATTGGATTGAAAATATATATTACTTTGGTTTAGTTTTGTGGTATGACAATCATATGCCAGTGATATCATTGCAATTTTTAACAATTCCTGTTCAGACATCCTGAGCTTCTGGGTCTTAATCAGACTTTCTCCATTATTTCAGTGCTTTTTAGTTAATGGAATAGGCACCAAATGTTAATGCAAAAGGCAGCTAGAACACTTTACCCCTTACAACCTTCTCTGTTTATAGTTGTTTACAACAAAATTCTGAGGGATGGTATTATTCGTATTATTATTTCATGCTTTATATCAAGAATATTTCCCTATAACGTGAATGTTCAGCAATGTTCAGTGATCTTGGGAGTACATGCAAGTTATTTTGGTCCATGGATCTATTTTTTTGCCAAGAAATTGCAAATATGAATAATAAAAAATAATTTCTCAAGTGTTTGCAGTAGGCTGGTTTCTTATCTCCTCTTACAAAAACATAAGTGTTGGCCAATGAAGCCAGACTGTCTTTTCTGAGTGCCAAAATATTTAACAGGGATTTATTAATATTAGGGGGTAAGAGCAGTCTTGCTAAAAGCAAAAGAACAAAAAGAGAGAGAAGAAGATACTGTTTTTTTCCTTCTTTTAATAACTGTTTCAGTAGCACAATGCTTTAAAAACAAGGCATATTGCCCTGCTGTAATATGGTCTTAAGACATGATTTAGATGGAAAATTTAAGTAAGATTAATGCAATTTATTATCCAACAGGATATTACTACAAGCCATGCTGCTTGGCTGAATTTTTGAATTTCAATCTAATATTTCAAATGAGAATTCCAGATAGGTATCTTGTTCCTCTCACAAGGGTGATATTAAGTTTGTGAAACAGAAGAGGTGAAACTAGTTTTAGCACTTGATTAATCATTTAAATTACTTTGCTCCTCTTTGAACTTATTGCCTTTTGTTTATCAAGTCACTCCACTAAAACCCCAGCCAATCAAAAATACAGGCAAAATGCCAGATTATTAATATATTCAATGAATGATTCAGGTCACCTTGAAGTAGGAGCCACAAATGAATTTATAGCAGCATTGAAAAGACAGAGTGATTCTTGTATACTGCTTAATAAAAGCACCTTAGCTAATATTGTTATTATTTTTAATTTATGAATGGAATAATGAACACAGCTGGTTATGTAGGCATACATGCAAATACCTAATTAAAATTAGACTATATAATGAACTGATTCTGAGCCTGGTCCATTTGCCCCAGAAATGAATAAATATATAATTAGTTTGAAAAAAAGAAAAGGAAACTGCTTCTCATGACATGATCAGTGCCTCTATTTTTGTTTATTGTTTTGTTAAGGAAGGTTTTACTAATTTCCATCCTATCCTCAAAGTCCAGAAAATCTGTCCCCCATCAACAGCATATTTTTTGAGGGCTCCCTTAAGATGAAAGTAATTATTTATTTAGTTTGTTGCTGCCTTAAAAAAATAGGCAATGGATTAAGGTGGAATGTGATTATATTTTGATCTGGATAAATGTAATTTAGTGATCAACCTACAATGTTAAGTTGTTTCTTAATTTGCTAGGAGTTCAGATAGTAAACACATCTTGACTAAACCGTCTCACTGGTATCTTGTAAGAAAGAGAATGAATGTGAGGAAAATGAACAAGTATGTACACTTTCTTTACAAGAAAGTTGGGATATATCGGTAAATGCAATGGAAATATTTTCATTTGAATGAGAGTGGTCAGCTGATAAGTCTTATGAGTCTAGCATGGGCTATATTGTAAAGAAGTCGGTTCTAGAAGCAGATATAAATATTTTTTCTGCAAGAACTAGCAAGTAGGATTAAAATCTTTTCTTACTTAGGGCCTATGCATAAAGTTTTTTTTTTCAAAAAAAAATGTAAAACAAAAATAAGTAACCAATCATGAAACCGTCTAGCTGTCTCTTCTGAATATTATGACTTCAGGAAATTGATTACAATTTCTTCTCAAATTCTATCAGGATAAAGCATAAGTATTTGACATAAATTTAAATTCCAGAGCTTCTAGCTAACCCCAAGCTCATAAATGAATTCCTAAAAGCTGACTTGTGCCAGAAGACCCAACTCTGCAAAAAACCACTTGGAAGAAGCCATTCATTTCAATCACATGAACTGCTCTATTTAGCTCTCATTCAAACCTTGAAAGAAAGGCCAGATATCCATAAACAAGGACTTTCTTGAATATCCAGGTCTTTGATTAACTGATGGATACAAATGGGGAGTTTATATGTGGAATCTGGAAGAAAAAGTAATGGAAAATAATATCAAGGACTTTTCTTTCTAGCTGTTAAGAAAGATGGACCATATATCCATGACTTTGGAGTATATGCCCAGATATACAGTAAAGTTTATTCAATTTTGAATTTGATACAGTAAACTCTGGGTTTGGAATGCAAAAGAAATGTTCATCACAATGCCATATCATATTCCAGTTCCAAAAGCTTTGCTTAATTTAATTGTGAGCCACATTCTTAATTTCCAAATTCTGTGGTTTTAGTACTTCTTGGAAACTGAATTGCTCCTCTGGTTCCTCCAGCAAAAATCTTCTTAGCAAGTAGAAGAGGGCCATAGGAATTATGGCAGCAAAGTATTGAACATGTTTGAACACTCCACTTGCTTAAATAAGATTTCACTATTATCTTGAAGTTTTAGTTTACTGAATCGGAATCAGATCCTAACAAAGAGTAGTTATCCCAATACTTTTCTTCTCTGGAAAGAATTGTTCATAGTTTTCTGGACTTCTAGACAAAAGCTCTAAATTGTTTCAAAAATTATTCAATATATTATTGATATGAGGGTGAGTTCCACCCTTGCAGTATGTAATATTATGGAGGATGGTATTCCCTGATGTGATGGAGGTAAAGATTATTGTTATTCTTGTTATGGTTGGTTGCACAGTCAGCCAGATGTTTAGACTGGATTTGGCATTTTGCATGCTGGTTCCTAGTTCTTTGGAGCAGATTTAAATGAGTGTTGGGAAGTTTCCATCATCTTGCAAGGGAGGAATACAAAAGCCTTGCATTAGTGCCAACAACCAAGTTGAATAAAGACATCTGTAATACAGGTTGTGATACTAGAGCACCAAGTAGGATTTCCTGCAGATGTATAAATAGGAGAAATTAATTTTGTGATTATTCTCTGTTGCAGTTATGCAACTGAGATTTATAAGTCTCTCTCAACCCTTTGTCCAAAACCAATCTGAAAAAAGGCACAAAAAGATAATGCATTATCAAAGAAACTTCAGGATGATCTGATCATTTTGCCACACATAATGGTCCTGTGTAGCTATAACTTTGTGAGGAGAAAAAAAAATACTTTCTTTGATATTAATACATTTCCTCTTCTGATTGTAGAGCTTGCTTGATATTTTAATGTGAAGTCATTCCTTGTGTAAATATGATGTTTCTGAAATACTGGGGAACAAACATCTTTCATTTTTTTGCATTAGTAAATATCCAAGAAATAAATTGCTTCTGTAGTAGTAGAATGATCATCATCATCATTATGGTCCAATATCTCTCCTAGTTAGAGTTTATTAAGTTTAAAATCCTCTGAAATCTGTCAGCAGTTGAAAGAAGCCAAAACCACTATTGTGGTCAAAGATTTTGTTGGCCGCTGAATATATTCCATTTAGACTAGCTGCTGCCTCAGTAATAGTTGTAATCCAAATGAATTTTTTGAGAATGAAAAATACTATTAAGACATGCTTTTTAATCTGATTCAGCATTTAGACATAATTATATAAAATATCTGCGTGGGTGCACAACCACACGAAAACTTCTGTGTGGCCCCATAGCTTGGCCTGATTGGTACTGAATCCCATCTCTACTGCTGGCCAAACCTTGAAGGGGTTCCCTACTTAGGAAAAAGGAACTAGAGCATGGTCTATCTTATATTTCCTGGTCTGCTGTGTTCGTTTCTGAACCTTACTTTCATGAAGTCTCTTAATTCTGTGAACAATATCTTTAGGCATTCGAGAATGGGGAAAAGGGACTTATGCTTACCTTATTAAATGTATGAAGTAGTTGTAAAACTTCTTTTACATGAAAATTGCCAGGGTCTGCATGCAATCGCCTTGGTTCCAGTTTTTGTGAATTCCTAATAATCAACACTCCCTGGTCTGGCTAAGTGGCCAGATTATATCACTAAGTTACAGCATTATTCCAAGCAATGCTGTGTGTGAAAACCCAAGTTTATGGAATGACCCTATACAGATAGTCCTCAACTTACCTAAATAACTCCTTTTAGAGGAAAGGTGTCAAATGCAAGGCCCAGGGGCTGGATCTGGCCCACAGGGTGCTTAGATCTGGCCCATGGGCTGCCCTGGAAACAGCAAAGGACCGGACCATGGTGCCTCAGCCAGTGAAGACAGAGCTTGGGAGGGCTCCGCACGGCCCTCCCGAATTCTGCTTTTGCTGGCAGAGGGTTGCAGGAGGCGGTCACAACCAAAAACAGAGTTCAGGAGCCCATTTTTCCTGGCAGAGCACTCGGGCCACCACAGGCACCCCTCCTACACGAGTGATGTCATGCTGGCCATGTACAGCCTGGCCATGCCCCCCACCCCCTCGAGGTCAAACACAACCCTGATGCAGCCCTCAATGAAATTGAGTTTGAGACCCCTGTTTTAGAGGATATGTCTTTGAGATCCACAGCCTGTATCTCACATGCCTCAGCTTATTGTGGAGACTACAAAATAAATATTTTTAATTTTTCCAGTTTTAAAATCTATCTTCTCTCAACACGAGCCTTAAGATTCAAATTAGCCTCATTCATAATTGACCTTTTACAAGCTGACTTCTTAGATTAGGAAAAAGGCATTACATATAATAATTGGTGACTAGAAACCTCTTATGGACCTTTTGCATAAAGCCCCCCAAAGTTGTGATTTATGGGTTTGATGTTTAGAAAGGATAGATTACAAAAACATGAGTAATATGATGTAAATTTAGAGAGAGGATTAAAACATATTGGTACTTCTAATTGCTGTGAAGAATATCAGAACCCACTTTTTTATATTGTTTTTCTTTCTCTTCTTTTTTCTTCAACTTTTTTCACTTTTTTATTTTTCTTTTATTTCCTTTTCTTGTATGTTATACAGTATTAGTTTGTGTTAGTTTTTATCTTGTTTAATGTTTTTCAATTTTTTTATTAAAAATTAAATACATAGTTTTGCTGATGGTGAAGCCAGAGATGGCATCTGGCAAGCTCTTATTGGCTGGTTGATGCTGCTCAGTGGTGGGTTTCAATTTTTTTTACTACTGGTTCTGTGGGTGTGACTTTGTGGGCGTGGCAGGGGGAGGATACTGTAAAATCTCCAGTCAGAAGTGGTATTTGCCGGTTCTCTGAACTACTCAAAATTTCCGCTACCGGTTCTCCAGAACTGGTCAGAACCTGTTGAATATCACTTCTGATGCTGCTGCTTACACCCCCCCTTTCTCTATCGCTATTCACTCCTTTTCTAGGTTATTTTGGCCTTAGTGGCAGAGAAAGCAGGCACTGGTTTCTGCAAAGCCATCTTCAAAGCACAGTTCAGGCATTACATAGTCATTTTATATACAGGCAGTCCTTGACTTAAAACACTTGGTTTAGTGACTGCTCAAAGTTCCAGCTGCACGGAAGAATATGACTTATGACCATTTTTCACAGTTACAACCTTGCAGCATCCCCATGATCAGGTGATCAAAATTCAGATGCTTGGCAACTAGTTCATATTTATGACCTTTGCTGTGTCCCAAGGTCATGTGATCACCTTTATCAGCTGTGGTGGCGTAGTGGTTAGAATGCAGTAGTGCAGGCTACTTCTGCTGCCTGCCAGCTCCCTGCAATTTGGCAGATCGAATCTCACCAGGCTCAAAGTTGACTCAGCCTTTCATCCTTCTGAGGTCAGTAAAATAAGGACCCAGATTGTTGGGGGCAGTATGCTGACTCTGTAAACTGCTTTGAGAGTAAAGCATTGTGTAGCGGTATATAAATCTAAGTGCTATTGCTATTTTGTGACCTGCTCACAAGCAAACTCAATGGGATAGCCAGATTCACTTAACAATCAGATTACTAATTTATCAACTTTGGTGATTCACTTAATAGCTATGGTAAGAAAGGTCATAAACTGGGTCAAAACTCACTTAACCAATGTCTCACTTAACAACAAAAGTTTGGAGCTCAATTGTGGTGGTAAGGCGAGGACCTTATACATTGGTATACAATAGTAGCTTTCCCAAAGATGTCTGTTAGTAAACACATATCCCATAGTTTTTTTTGAAGACTGGCATACATACCTGTAAATAAAAAAGCTAGCTATTTAGAAAATTGAAAATAGCACTTCCTTGGCTTTCATCAGAGGACAACAATGCAAGCAAATGGGCAGATAGATAGAATTCTTTATTGGCCAAGTGTGATTGGACACACAAGAAATTTGTCTTAGTGCAAATACTCTCCTCAGTATACATAAAAGAAAAGATACATTTGTCAAGAGTCAAGAATCATAAGGTACAACACTTAATGATAGTCATAGGGTACAATAAGCAATCAAATGATACTAGGAAACAGTCAATATAGATCGTAAGGATACAAGTGACAAAGTTACAGTCATACAGTCACAAGTGGGAGGGGAGGGGTGATAAGGAGTGATGAGAAGATTAACAGTAATAGTAATGCATATTTTTTAATAGTTGGACAGTATTGAGGAAATTATTTGTTTAGCAGAGTGATAGCGTTTGGGAAAAAATTGTTCTTGTGTCTAGTTGTTCTGGTGTGCAGTGCTCTATAGCATCGTTTTGAGGGAAGGAGTTGAAACAGTTTATGTCCAGGATGTGAGGGGTCTGTAAATATTTTCACAGCCCTCTTTTTGACTCGTGCATTATACAGGTCCTCGATTGAAGGCAGGTTGGTAGTAATTGTTTTTTCTGCAGTCCTAATTATCCTCTGAAGTCTGTGTCTGTCCTATTGGGTTGCAGAACCAAACCACACAGTTATAGAGGTGCAGATGATAGACTCAATAATTCCTCTGTAGAACTGTATCAGCAGCTCCTTGGGCAGTTTGAGCTTTCTGAGTTGGTGCAGAAAGAACATTCTTCGTTGTGCTTTTTTGATGACATTTTTGATGTTAGGTGTCCATTTTAGGTCATGTGATATAGTAGAACCTAGAAATTTGAAGGTCTCTACTGTTGATACTGTGTTGTCTAGTATTGTAAGAGGTGGTACCGTAGTATGGGAGGGTTTCTTCTAAAGTCTACCACCATTTCTACAGTTTTGAGTGTGTCCAGTTCCAGATGGTTCCGGTAACACCACGAGGCAAGTTATACAACCTCCTGTCTGTATGCGGATTCATTGTTGTCTCAAATGAGACCAATCACTGTTGTGTCATCAGCAAACTTCAGTATTTTAACAGATGGATCGTTTGAGATGCAGTCATTGGTATATAGGGAGAAGAGAAGTGGAGAAAGCATACAGCCTTGGGTGACAACACTATCTATAAATCTCATAGGAGAATGTGAAAATGTGTTAATGGAAAATAAATTCCTGCTAACTTATAATACGAAGTAGGATCTTAAACATCTCCGTGTTGATTCAGGACCAGTCTTTGGTTAAGCTGTTATTTAGTTTGCATGTGGAGCTGCTTAAGACACACCTGTTTCTGTTCTAGAGCATAGATATGTCTGCTGGCCAGCATTGTATGTGACAAAATTAGTTTGGGGATTTTTTTGAGGGGCAGTTAAATAATAGCACGTGGCTTGTGGTTAGCTTAAAGGGATGTGAGAGGGAAAAGAGAAACAGTCTTATACTGTGCCTACAAACTAAATTATCACCCTAACACTGAAAAAAAATATTGCAACATGGGAGAAAGAATTAGAAGAGATGACAAAGCCCCTATTGATCGTCCCATCACCTTGGAATTCAAAAACTGTGAATGTGACAGCTCATCCTATGAATTGGATTAGAGTTTGTGGAGCTGTCATTCAGTACAACTAGGTTGCACCAATTTGCATACAACTTATCTAGACTATTTGTAAAGAAAATCAAAACATAATGGATAATGTCTGGTATTAAATGAATGCAAAGGAATCTCATTGCTAAGATCAAGTCTATTGTTTGCTTGCTTGGCATTTAACATTCAATCTTTTACAGGTGATACGGACTGAAATAAAGTCCAAAAGTAGACTGGTTTTGTCTTCTTTTATTTATGTATTCAAGTTCTCTGCTTTAAAAAGTATGAGACTCAGACTCAAATACATGAGAATAACATTGTGAAAATTCTGTGAGACAAGATAAAACATATAGGCACAACATAAGTTAGAAAATGTAGAGTGGGTAGCATAACAATTACTTAATGGAAGGGTGGAGATTTTTTTTAAGGATGTGTGGGTTCAGGAATGAGAATACTAATTGCATTTTTTTGTATTGTCCTATTTTTTTTAGAATATATGGGTTCTGGAATGAGAATACTAATTGCATTTTTTGGTATTGCTCCTAGAGGAAACACTAATTAGCTCATAATGTTTTCTATGTGTTCTCAGTATGTTGAGGTTGCAAGAAGTGAAGATTAATGCAAATCAGCTTTGAACTGCTTTGGAACACTCTGTAATATGTCTTCTCTGCCACTTTATCTTATTCTGTTTATATTCTTTATTCAATATTCACTCTGAAAATTGTATCTTTCATAAGATAAAATATACAACCAATTCAGCAGTAATGCATTATCCCATTTTCACATTGGGATGCAAATATTATATTTATGTGATGTACTGCTGCTAATTTTATTTGTTTTACCTTGGTTTTGAACTCCAAAGCATATAGAGACAAGCAATACCTACATACCATTTAAAAGAGACAATCAAAAAAAGAAACAAAAAGACCAAAACTCCTGTTCATTAGAAATCAACACCCACATGAACAGAGATTAACACCAAGATTAAAACTATACCAACAATAAGAAGTAAACAATACCCCAACCGACTCAGACAGTTAACAGTAAATAACAGCTTAATCAAGGAACCACCAAGGCCACTCCCACTAGTATATAAAATGAAAACAAATTCCACTTCCTTTTAGATGACGTTATCTAGTTTGGTAATGAAACATTTCCAAGAAAACAACCAAACACAAAGTGCATCAAGGACCTCACAAGAGGAGATGTAATAGTTCTGCCTGGACAAGTGCTTACAGTTTTCATGGGAAGGTTTTTCAGAAGTGATTTGCTGTTCCCTGCTTTCCAGAGCTGAGCGAAAATGACTGGTCCAAGCTGACTTGATGTCTGACCAAGGCAGGAGTAGAACTCACAGTCTTATTTCTAACTTGATGCCTTTATCATTACACCAAACTGATTCCTAAAGTGACTTTAGCAAATTTTTAAACCTTGTAAGGGATTTATGTCAATAAAATAACATAACCAAAATAGCAGCAACATTGAAATAAAAGCAATGGTTAACTACATTTTATATTTATACTAGAATATATTCATTGAGCTCTGTGGGGATTATAACACATGCCTAATGTAAACTTCATCGATTTCCACAAATTTTTCCAAAGCATGATCGAAAATTATAAAAATGATTCAAAACCTAACTCTTCACTTGCCTTGCATGTTTTTCCCACTACAATAGGAAGGAAGTATTAAGGAAAAATAGCAACAACAATAGCAATAGCACATAGACCTATATACCACCCCATAGTACTTTACATAGTGCTCTCTGAGCAGATTACAATGTCAGCATATTGCCCCCAATAATCTGGTTCCCCATTTTACTGACCTTGGAAGGATGGAAGGCTGAGTAAACCTTGAGCTGGTCAGGATTGAACTGCTGGCTGTCAGCAGATTTAGCCTGCAGTATTGCATTCTTTCGCTGTGCCACCCTGTATGTATGTTGTTAATTGCTTTGTGAGGAAATAATTGGAAGCAGTTCCAGATATAGAAGTTGGCGGATCAGAATAATCTGTACAGAATTGTATTGGAACATTAGGTTATCAAAACAAGCAATTTTATTACAGTTCTACTTTTGGCAAGCTCTCTCTCTCTCTCTCTCTCTCTATATATATAGATAGATAGATAGAGAGAGAGACAGAGAGAGAGAGAGAGAGGGAGAGAGAGGGAGAGAGAGGGAGAGAGAGAGAGAGATCTAAATCAGTTGTCAAACTTTTATTATTTTACCACAGGCTTTCAAATATGAAATTTCAGGTGTTTAAATGTTTTTTTAAAATATGTATATTTAATTTGCTGCCATGATGCTGATCTTTTAAATTTAGTAGTCCTTTTAGGAGAAGAAATTATAGGTGGATCTTGATGATTGTTTATTGTCTAATTTTACTCTGTTTTCTCAAAGCAAAACTTTTACATTGCAATTCTATATATCCCTTCTTCAAAGAAATCCCTACTGATAAAATAGAAATTACATCTTTAGTTTCATAACATTGTGTTTTGACAATGACATTGCAGAATGATAAGAATTACTTGGATTCTTCAAATCATGTGAATTGACAAGAAAGAAAGAAAATATCTGAGTTTTCTGAGTTTTCTCTACAAATGTATTCAGGAAGGGTGTCTTCTTATTCTGTTAATATTAATGTCACATGTGGTAGCATTATTGGAACTAATAAAGTTTTTTCTCCTCTCCATGATCTCGGGAGAACTGTCTATTCATGGTTCCTGTTTTAATTTATGTTCCTTTGAGAGAACATCTGCCACTTTTGGTTCTCTACTATTTAACTCTACACTTCCTTGTTATTTTTGCCACACATGTAATATCCATTGATGTTGCAGACAGAGTACATTTTGAAAGGTTTTCTCCTTCAGTTCAACTGCCATTATTTTTCATTAGGTGCAGCAGCTTATTTTAACTAGAGCCATCCTAGTAGGACAATCCTATGCATGTTCACTTAAGGGCTTATGGGTCCACACTGTTTTGAAGTAAACTTCATTGAACTTACCAGCATTTTCTTGGATTCACAAAACCCAACCCAACCAAAAGCATTTTTATGCCCCTTAATAGGGAGTTAAGCAAATGTTTTTGTTTAAGAGGGAGTTAACCAAAACAAACCAAAATATACCTCTTCCCTGGCTTTAAAAAATAAAACCAATATACAATATAACACATTTATACAAATGTATTTAATATTTTGAGCGTCAATCATTTCCAGGACCTTTTCACTTGAGTGATAAAAGTGTATTGGCTATTATCTAACTTCTCTATTGTATAACAGGCTCAGAAGTTATAGTCTGACAATAAGACTGACTGTGGGATTTTGCTGTATGTGATTATTCAGGCTCTTTTCATTCTAGGTAACAGATTGGGAACAAGTTTTTGGGAAACTTCCAAACCACCTCTTCTTTCATTCCTGGTAGGCCCTACACCATATCAAAGAAAAGACAAGATATAAAGACAACTTCAAAATAACAGTAGTCTAATGCCTTGCATGCTGGTTCCTCCAGCACTGAGGAGAAGGAAGAAACAGACACAATTCTTGTCAGTGTCATCCCAACTTACCTGCCTGTGCTACTGAATGGAAGCTGCAAAGCCACCAATCAAGCATTTCACTTACAAGACCTGAAACTCTGGAGCTGGAAGAGGGTTTAGCTAAGAGATCCCTCTAATGGGGAAGTAGAGCCACAGCATTTTAAACTCTAAAAAGCAGACTGTTTGTGTAACAATTGTAACTTCATGCAGCTGTGCCAGAAATATAGGAGCCCAAGCACTATAATTATGTTGATGCTGGAGGTACACAAACGCACACATGGAAGTTAATTAAGGGGTTAATTCAGAAGTTTTCAGAGCTTCTCTATCTGCAGTACTTTAGTTTGCAATGTCAAGAGTTGAATATGGGGATTTCAAACAGTGGTGGCGCAGTGGTTAGAATGCAGTATTGCAGGCTAACTCTGCCCACAGCCAGAAGTTCGATCCTAACTGGCTCAAAGTTGGTCAATCGATCCTTCCAAGATTGGTAAAATGAGGATCCATATTGTTGGGGGCAATATGCTGACACTGTAAACCGCTCAGAGAGAGCTGTAAAGCACTATGGAGCGGTAACTCTAAGTGCTATGTCTAGTGTTATTTCTTGTATAAGCAAGACATACTGTAATATATGACTAAAATATTAAGCAAAATAAAGGAATTAAAGGAAATTTATCATAATAGAAATGAATTGCCACAGAGAACTTCTTGTATAAAAGCTCAAGTAAATTTTAAAAGGCTTTCTAATGGGAAAGTAAGAGGATTTTTATTCAGAATATCCCTGCCAATTTACTGTTTCTGTACATAAACATTGTACATAAAAAAGTATCATTTACAAAATTGCATAGGTCTGCCTTCAAATATGCCGTGTGAAATTAATATCTAAAGGCAGTTAACATATTCCTTTTTTATAAAACGTGTGTCTGGGCCCAACATGGTTTTATGATCCTGCACAAACAATCAGAGACTTTTGGATAGACACCAAATCAAAACAGCAGCAGAAGGGAGATGTGGAAAACTGATTCATGCCCTCAGATTCAACAGAGTAAGCTTGCAGTAGCTAAACTATAAATAATACCACACTGGAGATTTATAAGACATTAGCACAGGAAGACAGTTTGATCCTAGTTAAAAAGTGCATTTTGAATGGAGGAAACCATAACTAAGTGCATAATATGAGAGCTTTGCTGAAAGTTGAATTCAAGCTTTGAGTGAATTAAATTGCAAGGTAACCAATTATTTTAAAAAATTGGACACAATCCTTTCAGTATGGATACTATATATTTTCTTTTTATTTTAATAAAAAGAGTTTAATCAGCAACAGTATATGGTGGGTTGTGCTTTTTTAAAATTCACCTGCAAAGCATTTAGAGAAGAAAGAGTTTTACTATAAGAATATCCTGCATTTAGGACTTCCCTTTGCTCTGGTTTGCCATGTTTATAAATCAAAATTATGTGTCCAAGGGGGAAAAGGGAAGTAAAACTATTTCCAACTGAAAAAAAGGCAAATGATTCATTTCAGTTCAAATGATAATTGAAAATACAGGGAGGAAGAAATGATTCCTGTTATTTTTTATTTGTAATATCTGCTTTGTTAAAAGCAAGCCTATCAAGATCTACTTTTTAAAAAAGGTCATATTACCTCTATAAATCTTTCCTTTCTGGCAAAGAATATAGACTGAACTCTTTTTTTGCTTCCCAGCATTTCATCATTTTTAGATGAAAATAATGACTGACTACAATACATCAAGCTGCTCAAATGGCAGTGATAGAGAAAAAAGAGGCCAATTTCCAGAAAAACTAGCAACCTACGTCTTAATTAACTTTAGGACTGCTACAGCGTTGCTGAGAAAGCTGGAAATCTTATGACCACCTTTTTCATATTGAATGCAATCGCATCTGAATACCTTAATTTCCGTGAATGACAGAAAGAGGATCAGTTCTGACAACTTGAAAACCCCAAAGAGCCCCTATCTGTGAAACACATCTTTCTCTCCCCACATTCCTTTCTGCTTCAGCCATCAGCTTTTATTTCAGAGCAGAGTCCCTAGACAGGCTCTCTTATGGGCCAAATTATGGTGCCATGGAATTTATTAGAGAGAGCTTTCCATTGAGATGAATAGCATAATCATTTGGTTCTGGATGTTAAAAAGCCATCATTCAGATATAAAGTGACAGCAAATGAATCCATTTAGGATCAGAGCTCTAAGGGCATGGAAAAACGCATCTATCTGGGATTGCTTAGATGTATCACAGCATGTCAGTTCCTTACAACACAGCGTTGCTCTTTCAATGCCTTCCAAGATTGTCTAAGGGGTCAGCAAAGGGTTCCTTAATTATGGGATTGATAAAATAGACATAATATTTCAAAACAAATGCAACTCTACACATGATAGCTTTGAATGTATACCACACATGTTTTAAGGCTGTATCTAAAAAAATGGAAAATGGAGAATGCAGAAATACATGCTTGTCAGGATCCTAAAATCTCACCAGATGTCAATTTTGGGGATTTTCCCCCTGCAAACTAGTACCAGAATCTAAAAGAAAGATGAATATATGGTCTTTCCTTTTACTTACATGATGACTGGATATTTTTAGCTCAAGTAGTATAGAAACACATGCTTCTTTGCTTAGTTCTGGGAAAGACCCATGTTCAGTTTTATGATGTAAATTATAGTCTTGTTTTCTCTGAATAATCCATTTATATCTTTTATGTGTAGTTTAGAAACTGCATCTCCCAGTGGCTTCAAACGGAAAGCTCTTATAGGTACCAATCAAAAGATATTAAGTGACTGTTCATTTGCTTTTGCTTTTTCTCATCTGGGACATTGTAAAAGAGCAATTACATGTGTCACCTGAAAACATTCTCATTCTGTGAAGAGAAAAAGAAAAGGGACTGCACTATTAAAATTAACAGCATGGCTGCTAGCAGAAAAGAGAACAAATTGGTATCATTACTGTCAATTATCTTTTTAATATAAATAAGCAGTCTGGTTATGTTATGAGAATTGGAGGTAAATGCTGAAGTCACTTCAGTGATAGCATGACCCATACCAACTCTGATAGGTTCCAATTTTCATTGCATTGATACTATAGCAGTGAATATCTGCATGGAACCAACAGTTGGATTAGATATGTCTAAGGTCCTTTCCAATCTTAGGTTTTTTTCTCTGATATATAGCTGAAAATCATGGAGAATATTTTTCTATGTGGTCACTAAGAGTTGAGAATGACTTGATGGCATATAATCATACAGTTGGCAAATAACCAGTGATTTCATGGGTAAATAATGAGAGAAGATGCAATCATTCAGAATGTGGCACAAAAATGTAAACTGAGAATGAAAACAGCTCAGCTGGGTCCATTTACCAACAGTAACAATTTTCATATTTCACATTTGTTAGGTTCTCATGCTATGCCCTGGTTTGTTTAACCAGGGATTAAATTATTAAACATTAGTGCGAATAACTATAAAAAGGCACAAAAGAACTGGGCTCAAAATAACTGAATGTTTGCCAGCTGTCTCTATGGCTCTACAATATGTTAGGTCTTCCATTTCCAAGATTTTTGCCACTCACTCATGAACTACCCCAGGTTAATTGTTTAGCAAGCTGCTAAAATCACTATTCTACCAATGAATTCATAATCATTCTTCACCACCAGCCTGTGAGAATTTGCTTCCAGGCTGCTGTAGTTCTTTCTTACACATTCTGTTTTTCTCTCCTCTTCCCTCCCAGGCAATTATTTCATAAAAAAATACTAACAACAAACATATTTTCAGAATTCCAAATCATCCCACCAGCCTACCAGTTGAAGACTTCTATACTAGTCTAAATTTCTATAAATTGAGCCAAGATAATATTCAGAAAAGAATAACTTTTATCAAATTTATTTGTGAAAGAGAAGTTTAAGTAAATAGATTAATCATTTTCAAAGTGTGGTTCCCAGCAATCACTTGACTCAGTGGTAAGACAAGAATTAAAATAAGTTCATATTTATTACTTATATACTCATCAAATACATGAAAACTTTTGAGAAGAGGTTTTGCCATAAGTGGATAGAGCATCTGTATGAAAAACTCAAAAGCAGGAAGACTATGATATAGTCAAAAAAGGAAAACAGCAACATCCAAAGTTCAAAAAAAATATTGACTTGATGAATTACAGGAAATAGGAGATTTGAAGAGAAGTTGTTCACTACTTTTCTTTCCAAATCCCCAGAAACTTTGTAATGAATTGGTGATAGGATACTTCACTAGTAATGACACTGAACCCAAGTGGAATTTGGACATACTGGAGTCTTTAACGGGTGCATTCTGGGAGGAAAGAGAAGTAAAAAATGTTGTTGTTGTTGTTGTTATTATTATTCATTACACATGAAACTTAGTCAACTGAATATTTAAAAATGTATCACAAATACCAGTGACAGGTGCTGATGGTTGATATCGGTTGCTGCCAGTAGGTATCAACCTAGGTATCAACCAAGTTTGTTCTTAAAATATATGATGTTCTGAGTAGTGCAGTTTTTTGCAGCTCCGCTGGTGTTATTATAGGAAGCTGCAATTTGTAAAATTCTTGGACATGGTACCAAGTGCCCTGATAACAATGGGTATCACTGTTACATGTTTCATCCATAACTGTGTAGTTTCGATGACCAGGTTGCGATATTTCATGATTTTTTTCCAGTTCTTTTTCTTTGACTCTGACATTTCCTGGTACAGCAATGTCAATAAATTGTACACTTTGGCCCTTGACAACCATAATATCTGGCATGTTGTGTTCTAAATGGCGATCTGTCGGTATTCGAAAGTCCCACAGGATCTTCACTGTCTCATTTTTGACAGCTTTTTCCACTTCATGTTCCCATGACTTTTTGGATACAGGTAGGGTGTATTTTTTACACAATGACCAGTGGATTAATTTAGCAACTCAATCATGTCTAGCTTTGTAGTCAGTTTGTGTGATTTTGCTGCACTTACATATTAAATGTGAAACAATTTCAACTTTGTCATTGCAAAGTCGGCAGCTTGGATTGCGGTGGATGTTTGTATTTTCGCTTTCATAGTTTATAGTGCTTGTTCTTGAGCAGCAAGTATTAAACCTTCTGTTTCTTTCTTGATGGTTCCTCTCTTAAGCTATGCCCTTGTCAAGTTGTTATCACATTTTCCTTCAATGTTTTTCAAATGCTGCCCATGCAAAGCTTTGGTTTTCCATCCATTTAATCTGTCATTCAGCTGTTTTTCCTTACATTTTGCCTTTGTTTCTGTTGTTTTTATAATGTTCTCTGTTTTCACAGCCTGTAGAATTTTTTTTGTACTTTGGTTCACATAATCATCCAAACTTCATTTTTCTTCTTCTACAGTTTGATGGATTTGCAATAGTCCTCTGGCCCCTATTCTTCTTGGCAGGTATAACCTGTCAATGTCACTTCATGGATGTAATACATATTCAAAAGTTTACATGTTTTCCAGTCCAGGTTTTCCAGTTCAGCCACACTCCAGTTGATGATTCCAGACTGATAGCGTATCACTGGAACTGCCCATGTATTAATTATGTTAATTATGTTTCCAGAATTCAGTTTTGATTTTAATATTTTGCGGACTCTCCTCATGTATTCCTTTTGCATTGACTCTGACTTTTCCATTAAAGATATTATCCTCTTCCAATATAACTAGGTATTTGTAACTGTCACCCTTTGCTAATGCTTTCACAATGCCCAGTTCTAGTCCTTCTATTTTTTCCCATTTTTCCTCACTGCATGGATAGTATAGCACATTTTTCAAGTCCAAAGTTCATTCTGATGTCATTGCTGAACAGTTGAACTGTGTTGAGTATTGATTCAAGTTCAGTGGGGCTTTTTGCATATGGTTTTAAGTTATGCATGGCTTAAAATGGTTTATCTTGCCATGTTGGTTTGAGATTTGGTAGCCCAGTTTTGTGCTTCATAGGATTATTGTCAGTGGAATTAATACAATGTTGAACAGTAGTGGCAAAAGTGAATCCCCTTGGAAGATTCCTCGACTGATGTTGACTTCACCAATGTTCTCCCCATTTGCTGTTAGAACTGTTTTCCATTTTTGAATATTTGCTTTAAAAATGTACAAATATTTTTGCTGATTCCAAAGTTTTTCAGACAGGCATTAATCCAGCTGTGGGATAATGGTTAAATGCCTTTTTGTAATCTATCCATGCCATATTTAAATTTGTTCTTCATTTTGCATTTTTAGTACCATTTTGTCAATGAGCAGCTGATCTTTTGTTCCTCTTGATTTTTTGTAATTTCCTTTTTGTTCTACTGGGTACAAACTCTTTTCCATCAGATGATTGAATAATGAATTTCCCAGTACTCTTGTAAAAAATTTGAACATTGTTGGCAGACAAGTAATTGGGCGATAGTTGCTTGGTTTTGTGCCCTTTTCTGGATCTTTCATTATCAAGTATGTTCAGCCAGCTGTTAACCATTCTTCGCTTGTTGCATTTTGAATTTTGCTTGTTGAATTTTATTGTTATTATTGTTATTATTATATTTTGCAATCTCCCCAAGCCTGCTGAATGAGAATCTGCTTTTTGTATGAGGATGGAGTTGTTTTGGCTGTACAGTATAAGGCTGTATCAATCCTTAAATAAGAGACTTTGGTTTTCCATGAAATATTCTAGATTTTCTGTTCTAAAAAAGGATATTATTTCAAAAATGAAAGAAAATGCCAACAACGCATACTTAGCATGCAAATAGTAAAATTGCCAACATGCAAAAGTTTTAGTAAAAAACCCGTTCAACCAAGTAAATAAATAAAGAAATCTATTTAGGAAGTGATAGCAATGTGCAATCACAATAACGGGAAGCAAAGGAGAAGCTGTGGTCATCACTCAGTTACTTAAAGCACATTGAAGATACAAATATCATTGTGGCTTTTTATTTGTTTCCTCTACTTGACTCATTCTGAGAAATTCCACCAAATTTGTGCAAATCCCAAGTTAAATAGAAAGACCCAAACTGCTGGCCAATAGCAAAAAACAAAAAACAAAAACAAAACTTAAGCATAGTGTAAGTGTATTACACTATGGCAGTGTAATATTGCTGAGAGTGGCCCTGAGATCATAATGTGTTACACCAGCAAGATCTAATATGAAAAAGAATGATATTTCTTCTCCCTCAAATAAGGTACAGAAATAAAAACAAAATGAAATGAAAAAGGAAGTTGATGCTTTCAAAAAGCAAAGTTGTTCAGAAAATAAACCGCTGAAATAGCAAACTATTTGGAGGGTTTTGTTTTTTAGGTAGCTGAACAAAGAATTATTTTGACAGGAACTGTTTGAATATTTATTGCAAAATTATATCCTTCTGGGTTTTTTTCCTTCCCTACAGTCAGAATGTTAGCAAACAGCTCAGCAAGCAATTTAGCAGTCAATGCGCAATACAGGAACTATTAGAAAGTTTCATGCAATGTTGAAACAACCTAAGTATAAACTTAATGACACTTTTTTGGCACTGCAAAACCAACTGAATATTCCCCAAAGTGACCTGATAATCAAAGCAGGCTTGTGGTAATATTTGTCCAGAACCTTTACCAGTTGGTTAATATTATGATGATTTCTTTGGTTTAGTTCAGGTTCCCACATCTCCTTCTGAAAAATCTGATGACCATTAGAGGGAAGAAACAGATCCAGAAAACTCTAGCTCTGTGCTGCTATTTAGTAGTGGACATCTGGATTTTTGCAACTGAGATACATTGCCCACTTCCGGTAACTTTTGGCTGATCAATAAAGAGATTTTAAACTTAAAACTTCATTCAATATCCGTAATGCAATTCATTAGATTCTGTTTAATAAAATGTACTGATTACTTGGCTAATACTTTCAGCAGAAGAATTTAATCTCATGCCTCACAGAACCCCAATGTTAGAGCATTTACCTAAGCTCAGTTTATAGAGATCAGTCAAGTGCTTTTATTTTCTTACTTTCCTGCCCTCAGACATGTAGTTTGAAAAAATTATTTCCCTGCTGAAGAAAACTCATTCCTGAGAATTAGATCTGTGATCCTTAGCAGGACATCCAGGGAGGTATCAAAGAATTTGTTTCCTCTTTCTAAAACAGACTTCTAATCTTGGATGAAGACATTCACATTTAGAAGTCCCTTCCCTGTCCCTTTAGAAGCCACCAAGCCTGATTGTGTTTCACTGCCAGAACTTCACTATTGGAAATGGGCAAAGAGAGGTAGGCCAAAACTTCATTATGGGCTTATTGGCAAGAACTGTGGATCCCACACCTCTCTATTTCAGGTATGGTCCCAAACTGTAGATAAATTGCCTCCCATTGATTTCAAGCAGGCTGTTAAAAATGTCTAGAGGAGCAGTGAAGAAGAAATTATATGGATTCATTTCTCTCCAGTTGGCAATAACCCACTAGGCTTACAACATACCAGAGTTCTCTTGAGCTGGTACAGATTAGTAGATAGTTTAGGAACATAGCAAGGAATGTTTATCTGGTGGTATTTACATTCCTTCATGGCAAGCCTCTCAGCAAATCTTTAATACAGTGTTTCTTAACCTTGAAGGCTATAAGTTGGGTGGACTTCAACTCTCACAATTCCCACAACTTCCAGCCAGCGTGCTAAGTAGGGAATTGTGGGAGTTGAAGTCCACACAACTTACATCTGCTAAGGTTGAGAAACAATGCCCTAAACACAGTTCCCTTTGTCCCTTGGGAGTTCCTGAGTTGTTTTGAGAGCTTTGTCAAGAGATTTTCAAGTTAGATTTTTCCTCTGAACTAGTCTTGAACATTAAACAAATAAAGTAATGAAAACAAAAGGTATATAGATGTTATTTTTTCACAATTATTTAAGAGTGGTTGAAGCATACCTTCAATGATGATGATGTTAGAATAATTGCTACATATACAAATAAGAAATAAAAGTGTAATATTTGTTAAATAAGCCAGAATAAGCAAATTTATGCAATATTTAAATATTTGCAGGAATGAAAGGATTAGGGAAGATCAGATGGTATAGTTTGGTTCTGAAAGGATAACTATATTACTGGTAGTTCCTAGAGAACTTACTTCAGGAGTTCCAAACTGCATCATGAAAAGGTTCTTTCTTTGCTCTCCATTTACTTCACTTTGAACAATGGAAGTCTTCCTTGGAGGCTTGTGTCCAGGAAAATAAGGCTTTGAAAGGTTGGGATATCATTCAGCCTTGATCAGTGTCAATGGTATATAACAAATGCCAAGGGAGAAAATTAATTAATTAACTCAAGCAGTCTGACCTGCTCCTGTGCCTGTAAGCACACCTTTTCCACTATAATAATAATAATAATAATAATAATAATAATAATAATAATAATAATAATAATAATAATTTATTTATTCGACTTGTATGCCGCCCTTCTCCCTAAGGACTCATGGCAGCAGACATCAAAAATATCATAGAATTACAATAAAAGTAAATTAAATGCATACAATTCTGAACAATCAATTAAAAAATAAAACAGTTAAAAAACCCCATCCCCCAGGTCAATCCAGATCGGCCTGTTGAAACAGCCAGGTCTTCAGGTCCTGGTGGAAGGAGCGGAGATCAGGGGCCAAATGGAGATCCATGGGGAGCTGATTCCAGAGGGCGGGCGCTCCCACATGGCTCCATTGTCCAGCCGACAATGCCTAACTGACGGTATCCCAAGGAGGCCCCTCCTATGGGAGTGTACAGGGTGATTGGAGTGTGATGAGATGCAGTGGCTCAGTTTGAAAGCATGTTACATGTAAGCAGATAAATAGGCACCACTTCGGGCTTGCAAGATGTCATTGTAATAGCACTCTCCACTCATATTCTGCAGTAATTGATACTGACAAAATCTCTCTCTGTGTCTACCTTGATTAGTATGGAAAGGAGGCCTTAAAATTCATGAACATGTCTAATCCTCTTTTACAGCCATTTAAGTTAGCATGAGTCAGTAGTAGGTGGTAGCAAATTGCCCAAATAATGTTGTAATGTACTTCCTATGTATCCCAACTTTCCCTGAGCACCCACAAGTCCCGTTGGGCTACCTCATTGAGACAAAATACCATGGATTCTAAAGAAAACTAACAAATGTGTCATTGAACAAATCTACTCCAAATTCAAACACAAGACTTAAATGACCAGGCCTAAATTATCTTACTTTGGATCCATAATGCAAAGACTTAGCTCTCCAAAAATGTCTATAATACTGGGGAAGATGAAAAGAAAGGGAAGAAGATGACTACTAGTAAGGTGGATGGACTTAGTTACAGTAGTGATCAGTACACCATTTGAAGATCTGAAGGATCCTTCTGAAAAAGATTGCTAAAGTTGACACTGACATTGATTATGGATATATATATACCTATATCACATCCATGCTTATTCATTTTGCATGCCTTTGTTCACATAAAAACATTGTGTATACACACACACATGTATATGTGTATGTGTGTATGTATATATACATACACATGCACACACACACACACATTCTGTAGGACTGTATAGGAGAGGACCAGACGATTAGAAGAATATCCTTATTTCAACCAGGAAATCTTTGTTTCACTGTGTTATCTTTTAGTTATGTTGTTATCTTTTAGTATCTTCCTTAAAGTTAAAAAAAATCAAAGATCCTCAATATCAGTGTCTTATATGTAGAGAACGTTGTCTCAATGCTCTTGCACAAATCTCTGAGACAGATCTTTCCTTTTATGTAATTTCATTTATTTTAAAAGCAGACTTGTATTTCCTGCCTATAAAATGATAATGCCATTAGCCTTTTAGAATACTGCATGCAATCAACAAACACATGGTCACCATGCTTACAAAGCCTTCATCTGAGAAAGGATCTACCAGACAGAGGCATTTGGGCACAGTGGTGGATGCTCTGGAGATCTTGGTCGCTACCCCGGCTGTGTTGCTTTAGCAAGGCAGCGATCTGTAACTGTCATTAGTAGTTTACACTATGAAACTTCATTCTAAAGAGTCCTCAGACTGAGAAGACATTTCAAATGCACTGACACCTACCATTACCTGTTTGAAACATTTGTGGAGCCTAATATACCCCCTCTTCAGCTTAAGCAGGTACTCAGGTAGTACTAGCATATATGCTTTGTGGATGTTTTGGAGATTTATCCACTCTCCTGTTCCACTCTGTGGATTCTTCAGAAGGTGCCAAGACAGAAAGAGCTGGAAGATGACTAGTAGACTCGCCAGGTCTAAATGCACTGCTTTTTAAAAATACCACTTTTTAAAATATGAAGCAAAAGTATCATTTTGCTCCATGTTAAGGCTGGAAGATCGTACTGCAATTTGCCCTTCACAAATTTGCCCTTGACTGTGATAGTCAATTTCAAACTTCAGAAGAAACAACCAAAAGTTTAGACAATGAAATGTTAAGTTTTGAAAATGTTTTACATCAGACACATAGTTTTCATAAGGGATGATATAAAACGAAACTAAAGAAACTATAGCTCAACCCACCAAAAACATAACTGTAAAAGACAGACCAGAAATAAAAGTTAAAATAAGCAAAAAAACAGTAAGAGAACACCTGTCTGATCTTGATGAAAACAAATCACTGGGGCCTGATGGATTACAACCCAGAGTTTTAAATGAGCTGACAGAGGTAATCTCAGAACCACTGCACCATATCTTTCAAAAATCCTGGAGCACCAGGGAACTACCAGAGGACTGGAAAAGAGCTGATGTGGTTCCCATCTTCAAACAAACAAACAAAAAAAAACAGACCCAGGAAACTATAGACCAATCAGCCTAACATCAGTACCTGGGAAGATACTGGAAAAGATAATAAAAAAACAGATCTGCCAATATCTAGAAACAAGTAAAGTAATAACTAGCAGTCAGCATGAGTTTGTTAAGAACAGATCATGCCAAACCAATCTTATTTCATTCTTCAACACAGTGACTAAATTAGTAGACCAGCAAAATACTGTGGACATAATATATTTAGATTTCAGCAAGGCATTCAACAAAGTAGACCACAACCTACTTCTTAGTAAGCTAGAAAAAAGTGGAATCGATAGCACCACCACTAGATCGACTCGCAACTGGCTGGCGAACCGTACTCAACGAGTAGTTCTTAATGGTGCCACAAGATTCCGTCTTAGCCCAGTACTCTTCAATATCTTCATTAACGACTTGGATGAGGGAATAGAAGGGGAACTTACCAAATTTGCAGATGATACTTGTTATGTATGCAGGTTTAAAGTCATTGGTTTAGTTTGAACTGTTCTTGTAAAATGTAAGAAATGATTGGTTTAAAAAGTGCGGGAAAACCCTGCACTCTGATTGGCTGGCAACTGTGGCTGCTGGCTATAAGTAGCAGCTGCAGCCCAGCCAAAGTGGGTTCGTTCTGGAGCTGTAGTCACTAATAAACAAAGAGGTTGAAGCACTCTGTGTCTGTCTCTTCATGCAAACTTAACACTGGCGACGAGGGTGGGATCTCCCTGAAGAAGAAGGCAACGCAGAACAGAAGGAGAGTGAGATGGCTGCGCTGAACACCCCCCCAGCCCCTTTCGATCTGATGGCAGAAGACTGGGAGACGTATGCAGATTGTTTCCAAATGTATCTGGAAGGAAACAATCTTGCCGACATTTCTGAGAAGCGGAAGAGGGCAGTCTTTCTCACGCACTGCGGTCCAGCAGTTTTCAAGATGGCGAAGGCATTGGCGGGAGCTGCAGATGTGAAGGTAATGGAATGGCCTGACTTAGAAAAGTTGTTAAGAGCCCATTACATGCCACAAGTATCGTGCCTCATTAAGAGACATGAGTTTTACCATCGTGACCAAGGGGAAAGCGAAAATGTAAACGACTTCGTGGCAAGTTTAAGAGACATTGGGGGTGCATGTGAATTTAACAATTTAGAAGAGGCCATGAGCGATCGATTTGTTCTGGGCCTTAAAGACAAGGTGCTTCAGAGTAAGTTATTACTAAGACCTAAGATCACGCTGAAGGAAGCAATAGAAGAGGCCTCTTCAGCAGAAGCTACCAAGTCCTCAGCAGCAGCCATGAAGAAAATTAACAAGGCCACAAGCCATCCTGATGTGGAAAAGTCCACAACAACTCATTGTGAGCAAATAGATTCTGAGTCAGACTGTAGTGAGGTGGAGGAAGGAATTTATACACTCAGAATGGAGCAGAAAAAGAAAGACCTGGGAAGAAAGAGGCAAGATTTCTACTGCAGAGGTTGTGGGGAAGCCACCCCCGCACTGAATGCAAGTTCCTAGATACCATCTGCCTCCGTTGTGAAAAAGAGGACATCTAGCAAGAGTCTGCAAATCATCCAGAACTCCACCCAACAGAAGGAAGTTTCCTGACAAAGAATTCAAGCCCAACAACCTCAGTGAGAAAATGGGGCAGCACAGAAGCAAAGGGAAGAATGAAACTCATCGACAGTAACTATTGGTCATTCTTCTTCTATCAATAACAGAAAAGTGCATGTCAAGGTACTAATTGAAGGAAGGCCTTGCCAAATGGAAGTGGACTCCGGCTCATATTTATCTATGGTGTCATGGGACACTATTCACAGACTACTCCCAAACATTCAGAAGAAGCATTTCAAGAAGCAAGCACTGACTCTTAAAGACTACCAAGGAACAAGATTCCAGTAGTTGGAACAAGAGAATTCAACGTGAAGTTCAAAGGCCACACCAAATGATTGCCCCTGACCATCGTGGACAAGGATCGCCCAAGCTTGCTGGGACTTGAGTGGTTCAATCCACTAGGCATCGAGGTGACTGGCATCAATCACGTGAGCAACACTGAATGGGAGGAGGCCTTGAAGTCTGAGTTTCCAGAGGTCTTCAGCGACGGATTGGGCAAGTATATGGGGACCTCTATCACTTTCAATCTAGATCCCAAGGTGCCACCAATTCGCTTAAAGCCCAGAAGGATCCCATTTGCCTTAAAAGAAAAAATTGATGCACAATTAGATAAACTAATAGCTGAAGGAGTTTTAGAGCCCACTGACCACTCCAGGTGGGAGACACCCATAGTCACACCAGTCAAGGCTGATGGGTCAGTGAGAATCTGTGGAGACTATAAGGGGACATTGAACCATGCGCTTCAACAGAGTGCATATCCAGTTCCAGTAGTGCATCATTTACTACATTCACTTGGCAGGGGTACAGTCTTTGCCAAATTGGATCTGGCCCAGGCATATCAACAATTAACAGTTGATGATGCCACTGCAGAGGCCCAAACCATTGTGACTCATAGAGGTGCTTTCAAATGTAAAAGGTTACAGTTTGGAGTAAGCGTGGCACCAGGCATCTTCCAAAGCCTTATGGAAAGGATGCTCCAAGGACTGCCAGGGGTAGTACCTTACTTTGATGATGTGTTAATCTCTGCTGAAAATGACACTCAGTTACCAGAGAGACTCAGAGAAGTCCTTAGCAGATTCAAAAAAGCGGGGTTAAAAGTCAAGGAAGAAAAGTCAAGGAAGAAGCACTCTTAGAACTGACAAGGTTGAGTTCTTGGGCTATATGATTGACAAGCATGGTATCCACCCCACAGATGCCAAGGTTCAGGCAATCAAAGAAACCCCTAGACCAAAATGTAAAATAGATTTGCAAGCCTTCCTTGGACTCATTAACTTTTATCACATGTTCCTACCCCAGAAGGCTACCATTGCAGAACCACTGCACAGATTATTAGACAAAAAGTCTACGTGGGTCTGGGGCAGAAAAGAACAATCTGCATTTAACAATATTAAAAGACTAATCACGTCTGATGCTGTACTGATACAGTTCTCTGAGAATTTGCCTGTTGCACTGACTTGTGATGCATCTCCCTTTGGAGTGGGTTTTTTTTTGAGCCACAGGCTTCCCAGTGGGAGGGAAGCTCCTATTGCATTTTACTCTTGCACCTTGACCAAAGCAGAGAGGAATTACAGCCAATTGGACAAGGAAGCTTTGGCAATTGTTGCAGCTGTCAAGAAATTCCATGAGTATTTATATGGGAGAACATTTACCATTGTCACAGATCACAAACCTCTGTTAGGCATTGTGGCAGGAGACAAACCTCCCACTATCCGTCACCAAGAATGCTGAGGTGGACTGAATTTCTTGCTGCTTATTCATACAAACTCATCCACAGGCCTGGCAAAGACATTGGGCATGCAGATGCTTTGAGTTGCTGCCCACTTCCTTCTCACACTGAGGTCTTTGCTTCTGAGACTTACACCTTTTTCCTAGAAACTGTTGCCAAGCTTCCAGTACACGCTGCTCAAATTGCCAGAGAGACTGCCAAAGACACTTTATTGGCTCCTGTTATAGGCTGGATTAAGAAAGGTTGGCCTTTTCAAGATCTACCTCAACTTGCCCAACCTTTTAAATCCAGGCAAACTGAATTATCTGTGTTAAGAGGATGTATTTTGTGGGGTAACAGGGTGGTTATTCCTGCAAAACTGCAAAAAGAGGTTTTGGAAATGTTACATGAGGGTCATCCTGGTATTGTCAGAATGAAGGGATTGGCCAGGAGTTATGTATGGTGGCCAGGTATTGACAAAATGGTTGAAAACTGGGTTGCATCTTGTCTCAACTGTCAGGTAGTCAGGCCTGCCCCACCTCTAGCCCCCACACAGGAATGGGAATGTCCTAGGGGCCCATGGTCCAGGATTCACATTGATTTTGCTGGACCTACCAGAGGGCACACTTTTCTTATTATAGTTGATGCATATTCCAAATGGCTAGAGGTTATCCCTATGGCATCCACCACAACTGAAGCTGTCATCAAACAGCTTAAAAAGCTTTTTGTAACTCACGGGTAACCTTATGTGCTTGTTTCTGACAATGGCCCTCAATTTACATCCAACCTTTTTGAATTATATCTAGCACAACAGGGCATCAGACATGCCCTGACAGCCCCTGGGCATCCTTTGGCTAACGGCCGGGCTGAACGTATGGTACGATTTACCAAGGAAAAACTTCAGCAATTGGGTCCAGGGGATATCACTGAGAGAGTTGAAAAACTTCTCAGTGTTCAGAATATCACTCCCAACCCCTCAACTAATTTGTCCCCAGCTGAATTGTTGATGGGTAGGAAACTCAGGTCTCCCCTTGATCTCCTTCATCCCACTTACGCACTCAACGCACCACTAGATTCCACTAGCAAAATTTGCACATTCACTGTGGGTGATTCTGTTTATGCTAAGAACCTTATGGGTGAACCATTATGGATTCCTGCTGAGATAACCCAAATCACAGGCCCCAGGTCTTACAGGGTACAAACGGAGGATGGTGTCCTCTGGAGCAGGCACATTGATCAGTTAAGATCCAGATTGCCTCAGGAGCATCGCTTTTGCTCCTCTCTGGTTCCCATACCTACTGCCTCTTCTAGGGGAAGGGAGGATCATGAGTGTAATGAACAAGCAAGAATCAACCCCATGTGTAATGAGCTAACATGACAGGAACCATCCCAAAACCTGCCACAATACCAACAACCATTTTCACAAATGGAAGATTGCACATCATTACCTGATTTAGGTGCTGACATTGGGTTGGAGATGGATTGGGAGGAGAGACCAGGTTGTAGTAACCAAACAAGTTCTACCATTACTACAAGTCCTAGTAAGGAAATGTCAGCAGACACATTTCCTCCCTCACAAGGTGAGAACCTTAAAACATCTGAACCACGTGAGGTCTCAACGTACACGTAAGAGCCCCACCTATTTAAAAGAATACATTAGATAGGCTGGGGTTTGAGTATGGACTGAACCTAGTGGGGAGGGGTGTTATGTATGTAGGTTTAAAGTCATTGGTTTAGTTTGAACTGTTCTTGTAAAATGTAAGAAATGATTGGTTTAAAAAGTGCGGGAAAACCCTGCACTCTGATTGGCTGGCAACTGCGGCTGCTGGCTATAAGTAGCAGCCGCAGCCCAGCCAAAGTGGGTTCGTTCTGGAGCTGTAGTCACTAATAAACAAAGAGCTTGAAGCACTCCGCGTCTGTCTCTTCATGCAAACTTAACAATACTAAGCTGGCAGGAATAGCTAACACCCAAGAAGATAGGCTTAAGATCCAGATGGATCTTGACAGACTAGAACACTGGGCTGCATCTAACAAAATGAAATCCAATGTAGAGAAAAGTAAAGTCCTACACTTAGGCAAGAAAAACCAAAAATACACATATAGACTGGGTGAAACCAGGCTCAATAGCAGTAACTGTGAGAGGGATCTTGGAGTCTTAGTGGACAACCAGCAGTGTGCAGCAGCAGCCAAAACAGCTAATGCAATCCTAAGTTGTATTAACAGAGGGATACAATCAAGATCAAGGGAAGTACTAATACCACTCTATAAAGGCTTAGTAAGACCACACCAAAATACTGCATCCAGTTTTGTTCACCACATTATAAAAAAGATGTTGAGACTCTAGAAAAAGTACAGAGAAGAGCAACCAGGATGATTAGGGGACTGGAGTCTAAAACATACAATGAATGGTTGCAGGAACTGGGCTTGGCTAGTCTAGTAAAGAGAAGGACCAAGGGAGACATGATAGCGGTCTTCCAATATTTGAGGGACTGCCACTGGGAGGAAGGGGTCAAGCTATTTTCTAAAGTGCTTGTAGGCCAGACAAGAAATAATGGATGGAAACTGAACAAGGAGAAATTTAACCTGGAAATAAGGAAAAACTTTCTGACAGTGAGAACAATCAACCAATGGAACACCTTGCCCTCGGAAGTTGTGGGAGCGCCATCACTTGAGACTTTCAAGAAGAGATTGGACTGCCATTTGTCAGAAATGGTGTGGGGTCTCCTGCTTGGGCGGGGGGTTGGACTAGATGACCTACAAGGTCCCTTCCAACTCTGATTATCTGTTATCTGAAAGGAAGGCTGCAATGGGGCATTCAAATATTCTTGTATAAAAAAGAGAAGATGGAATAGCTATTCCCTCCCCCGAAACCCCACACCTTTGTGAATGAAAGTAATAGAAAGGTAAAAGAATGATTAGCTTTTCCCAAAGGTGCTTTTTCAGAGCTGAAGAAGCTATTTAGTTGAGAAGTGAAACGTCTTCAAAAGAAAAAACAAGGAAGTCCAGTTGCCTCCTGAAAAAGCACTTTTGGGACAACCATGACCTGGATGACTGAGAATCTCTACACACTTTTAATAAATAGCTTTATAATTCATGAATTGGTTTAACTCCTTTAAAAACAACATTACATCATAGTTAGATCCTTGGGGGTCGCGCTAATTGTAATTCAAGAGTTATATATTTTATTGTTGTAACTTTCAGAACATGGTCCTATTAGTTTGGTGGCATCATCACCACTACCACCATCATTCATTATGCCATTTATGAATTGTTTAATTTTACATAATTACATGAAACTTCTTTGATAACATCAGTATTGAATATTTTGTGCTGCCACCTACAGGTTTCCACATCAGATGGCCAATTCAGTGAAGGGGGTACCTCTTCATTTTGACAGCCATTCCCATTCAGTTCAGGAAGCCTGTATAAACACACATATGGAAGGCCTCATTTTGGTAATGCCTGAATACAGTTTCTATATTTATGAAATTCAAGCAAAAAAAAGCAGGGGGGAGTTTGAAATCAAACTATTGAAACGATTCAAGTTTAGATTTGATATGCTCTGCACAGTGCTAAATGCTAAAGAAAATGACATCTTCATAAAGTTTGCAACTCATCTACAGTTTTTGTATTCCTGTGAAAAGGATGTTAGCAGCAATGGTCTTGCTTAACAGAATTTCCATGGTAAGACTGGGGAAATTTCGCAATTTATGCAGAAGTGGCAGAGAACCTCTCTCCTCATCAGATTGGAAAGAGATAGCTGACTCATTCATAATCATATGGGCAAAATAGCACAATCCAGTGAGCTTTTATCTTTATTCTGTGAAATAAAATTCCTAGAGGGAAGAACCCAATTCTTTTGTGGTTGACTGCTGAGCGTACAAAATTGCCTATGATTGTTCTGTTTATTGTAGCAGAATTAAATTGGAAGAAATCTGAATCTTGTATCCAACTGCCATTGCATTTAAAGTCCTTCAGAAAGATGGTCAATAAGAATGAAAGAACCCTCTTTAGCTCTCTGAGAAAACTTTTCCTTTTATGCCGCAAGGGCCTCTAGTGATCACGAGCAACTGACAGATATTTCAATCCATTCCCCATCTCTGCAAACTGCCAGCTCCAGCTGTCTTTGACATTACTGCTAGAGCTTGATGGGCATGGAGCCTTGCCCTTGGACTCAGCAAAGGAGGCCTACCATTTTTAATGGATTCTCTTTTTAGTCTTTTGATTTATTGTCCCTTTTGATCTCTTATTGATCCATTTCCCCCTCTCATTTACTCACAGGACACTTCCAGAATCTACCTTTTTGTAATCTATTTTGTTTATTATTTCCTTAGGAATAAAGGAAGGAACACAAACCAAACCTATGCACCTGTTATATTTAATACACAGAAAGAAGTTCAGAGGGATTGGAGGGGATGAAGAAAAAAAACACATTTCCTGCTCTCACATATCCAGATGGAGTTAACATTAGCAATTGACTATATCAAAAGAAGACAAAATGTTATTTTGGAAATACAACTGCTATTTTATTTACAACTGCTTCCCTTTGACATGCATAGCACTTTCCCTATTTCTAAAAGTAATGAATACAAGTAAAGAATAGATGCTTGGATACAATTGGAGATAGTTGAATAACATTCAAGATGCTTCCATGTGGTCATGTGTTCGTGCATTGATTTTTTTTTTCAGAATCGGCATATCAGATCTGCTGAAGGCATGGAATTCCAAAGAATTGCCAGGTGAACTTCTATTTCATCATGTAAAGTGGACAGCTTTCATTTGCAGCCCCTGTCATCTGCTTGAAAGTAAGTAGAAGCAGAAAATAACAATATGGCTAGAATCCTGCAACTAGCTTCAATATGAAATAGACAGCACTTAAGTGCATGCAGCCATATCAACAGGAAGCACTGAACTGCATATGAAAAAAGCTTTCCTTTGATCTTCATATCTCAGCACTATGCTATTGTCTACATCAGTGTGTGATATGATAAGAGCTACTCTGTTAGATTAGAAGAACCCTTCCTCAATGGGTCAGGGCTAAACCAGATGGGCTTCAATGTTTGAGATCTATAATTTTGTTCTTAATAACTTGGAAGTAATGTTTCTTCCTGAGGCCACAATCTCAGGTATACTTATTGTTAGACGAATGCCCATGAAATTGCCCATGACTTTCTTATTGATAAATATGCCTATACACAGGATGGACACATATCTTATATGTGAAGTTCTGGTCTTCAGAACAGCTGGTCTTCAGGATCTGGTTTGCAAACCATTGTATTCTTTTAGAGAATATACTATTCCCCCTTCAGGCAAATAGGAAGACACAAAGTTGTTATCTCCAACTTAATTTTTCCCTTCAGCTTCAGAGTTTTAGAAAAGATATCAACCCATTTCCTTTATTTCAATTTCCATCTCTTTATGTGAAGAAAATAATAAAACCATAAAGTTTGCACAGTCAGTTTAATGAAACAAGATACAGAATACTATCTCTTCTGTAGACAGAGTATGAGTTTTCTGTAGAGATAATTGGACTTTCAACTCCATTCCTTTCCATCCCGTACTGTCAGAATATCATGGTCAGCAACATATGGAGATGTGCTGCTGTGAGCTTACTATGCTGCCATTTCCCATGCCATAAGAAAGCATGCCAACCTAATTGAAGGTCGTGTCCCTCTAAAGTTAATAGTCTTTTGTGCCTGAAATTAATCCATTCTTTCACCCATGTAAGTACCGAGGACTGATAATCTGGCAACCCAAAGCCACCTCTTTTTTTAGAATCTTGCAACATTTTCAGGCTTATTCTTGCTTTTTTCCCTAACCAAATGTATCTTATTGTTGTTTTATTTAGTTCTTCAAAATATTTTTTCCTCAGCTTTATTGGAATTGTTTGAAATAAGTATAATAGTCTTGGTAAAATTTTTATAGTAGCTATTCTTCCTGTCAGCGACAAGTGCAAGTTTTCCCATTTCTCCAAATCTGCTTTAATTTGTTGCGTCAGTTTCATATAATTATCCTCTTTAATTGTTGCACATTTTGCTGTTAATTGTATCCCTAGCTACTTTACTTTCTTAATTATCTATATATCAATTTTTTCCATTAGCCTTTTTTTCTGTGTATCTGTAAGATTTTTAACTAATATTTTAGTCTTTTCCTTGTTTATTTTCAGTCCTGCGACTCCACCATATTCTTCTATTTTATAAATTAACGTAGGTCCAGTTTCTAGTGGATCTTCTAATATAAAAAGCAAATCATCCACAAATGCCCGTAACTTATATTTATGCAGCCATATTTTTAATAGGACCATAGCTTTGCTCAATTTAAGATGTTCAAAATTAGTTCTAGAACCGGACTACACTATATTTTCTGCAGGTTTAAATATCCATCTTACTTTTTTCTTTTTCTCAGCATTGCTCATATAAATGCACACATTTATGTGCTACCACAAGTGGTCTTGATATACTTTTCTGTGTGATTGCATAATGCAGTCATGTAGAAAACTATATCAAGTATCACTTTTACAGATGTGTCCCTCTATGTTAGTAAAACATGGTATAAACAGTGACCTGAGCAGTAATAAAATTGTATCAAGATTGCCTTTTTGATCACCTGAAAATTAGGGATGTTTGAGATACATCATCTTTGTGAATTCTAACATGAATTGATCAGATTTGTACCACCAAATACAAAGACCTTTCTAAAGACCTTTTAGAAATGCATATTTTGTGATTAAAAATGTTTTTAAAACTTAGCTTTAAATTTTCAGGGTTGCCTCCAGATTAACAGAATCAGGATGAACCTTACAGTATTTATGAGAGATGTTTTATAACACCTCTCATATGATACGTATGAAAGTGATAGGCCAAAAATAATCATCTGTCTCTCCACAAGGAAAACTGATTTCTTGTAATGCTATACTTTAGTATGTAGAAGAACTTACACATGAAGTGTTAGGACACTTTCTAATGTCTTGATAAGACTGCGCTTGTAATACTGCATCTAGCTTTGTTATAAAGTATGTCATAAATATTTTTCATCACTTTATAAAATTGTCAGAAATTATTTATACATGCCATTTGAAATGTTAATAATTTTTGAATAAACATGAACAGCATTTAATGAAATTGTTGGGTCATATGCTAGCATGGGCATACATGATTACTTAGATCATCTGCTTCTAAGTTTAATATTATTAACATTCAACAAACAGAAACTATACATTCTACAAATGTGTGAGCTTTAGAATGCAGCAAAAATAAATTCAGTGCAAAACTACAATAAAATAAAATAAAAAACACAAAGGGAAGACTGATAGTAAACAGTTTAAGGCATCATTTCAAAAATTCCACAGGTTTTAAATAAAAGTATTGTGATTTTGACTGGGTTTCTCAGGACCTCAGTCTCTTTCATAATATCTCCATGTGGTAACTTCTGTAAGTCAGAAGGTATGAGGAAACTTTCTCATAAAAATAAAAGAAAAAACAGGAAACAATTGCAAAATTATTTAGAAAAGTTGTGTGGAACAAATTAGTTCAATTAAGGCAGCTTAATTAAACCGGGCTGCAAAAAGATGGCAGTCGAGAATTACAGAAAACTCTAATTCTTTGCCATCATATAGTGGTCATCTGGACTTTTGCAATCTAGATTTGATAGAAGAGAATTTTTGTAGCTCAGGGTTGAATGATGGGGTCCTTGGTGCTCTCAGGGCTTGGTAGTTTTCTTGCAGACATTTAATTACAAAACTAGGTAGCATCATCAGTGCAACCCAGACCTTCTATGTTAAATTGCATGTCCAATATAAACCCCCTAACTTTTTCATTTTGTTTAATTTTTTAAAATTTGTTAATTATATTTATTTATTTATTTATTTATTTATTTATTTATTTATTTATTTATTTATTTATTAGATTTCTATGCCGCCCTATATCCTGAAGGACTCAGGGCGGCTTACAATAATAAGAAAATGAAATACAAATATTAAAAAACCATTAAATGCAAAATCCCACTAACCAATTAAAATTAATAAAAACTATTACTAAAATCCCCTCCCCTCCATCAGTCCAGGTCGGCAAGTTGGAAAAGCCACGTTTTCAGGCCATGACGGAAGGATCTGAGGTCAGGGGCCACCCGGAGCTCCAGAGAGAGCTGATTCCATAGGGTGGGTGCTCTCATAGAGAAGGCCCTACCCCTAGGGGTCACCAGCTGACATTGTCTGGCCGACGGCTCCCCAAGGAGGCCCTGCCTATGGGAGCGCACGGGACGTTGGGAGGTTGTTACTGGCAGCAGGGTCTCCCGCAAATACCCCGGTCCTAAGCCATGTAGGGCTTTATAGGTCAATACCAGCACCTTGAATCTCACCCAGAGATTCAAATGCCTTATACTTCATAGAACTCCATTGGTCTAATAACGGGACTCCAGCACACCTTTAGGAAATGTTTTTCAATTAAGTTTCAAACATATTTTCATAGGACTCAGAGATATAATTGAAGTTCTGGACACTTTATGAATCTGGATGAGAGAAGGATGTCTGGAACTAAATCCTCACAAGATGGAGTTATCTTTTATACACCTGGGTTCCTTTATGTTTCCTATTTTGTTTCTGGGAGGGCTTGCACTTACCCTGAAGCAGCAGCTGCATGATTTTTGGGTGCTCCTGGACGTGCAGCTCCTGCTAGATCAGCATGTGATGGCCATGGTCAAGGGGTACCTTTGCCCAGCTTTGGCTGATAGATCAGTAGTGGTGTCACTTGGGATGAGAAGACCTGACTACAGTGCCTCACGTCCGCATCAACACTCAACTACAGTAGACTACTGCAACACAATTTACATGGGACTTCTTTTAAAGACCACTTGGAAGCTTCAATGGGTCCAAAATGCATGGCCCAGGTGCTCATGTGTGCAAACTGTTGGGCACATATGGCATTTGTTTTATGAGCACTCCATTTGCTTCCTATTTGTTTCTAGATGCAATGTAACCTATCAAGACCTTTTTGACTTGGTGCCTGGTTAGCTGCAAGATAGCATCTCCCCACCATAGTCAGCCTGGCCATTTTGATCATGTTAGGAAAAGCAGCTGGGCTGATCCCTCATTTTTAGAAGATCTGAGACTGAAAGGCCAGATACATTGTGTTAAGTTTGCATGAAGAGTCAGATGCGAAGAGCTTCAGTGAAGAGTTTATTAAGTGACTACAGCTCGAATGGACCCGAGTTGGCTGGGCTACAGCTGCTTCTTATAGCCAGCAGCCATAGTTGCCAGCCAATCAGAGTGCAGGGTTTTCCCACACTTTTTAAACCAATCCTATTTGACATTTTACAAGAACAATTTAAAATAAACCAATGACATTCAAACCTACATACATAACACCCCTCCCCACTAGGTTCAGTCCATACCAAACCCCAACCTATCTAATGTATTCTTTTAAATAGGTGGGGCTCTTGCGTGTACATTGAGACCTTCGTGGTTCAGAAGTTTTAACATTCTCACCCAGTGAGAGAGGAAATGTGTCTTCTGACATTTCCCCACTGGGACTTCATGTGAAAGAAGACCCTGTTTGATTGTTAGAATCTGGTCTCTCCTCCCAACCCATCTCCAGCCCAATGTCAGCACCCAAGTCAGGTACTGATATACAATCTCCCACTTCTAAGGATGGATTTTGGCATTGTGACAGGTTTTGGAATGGTTCCTGTCATAATGGCTCATTACACATGGAGTTGATTCTTGCTTGCTGATTTTCCTCCTGTTCCTGTTCCTCCCCTTCCCCCCTAGAATTGACATCAGGTGAGGGAACTAGAGAGGAACAAGTGCGATGTTCCTGAGAGAACCTGGATCTAAGTTGATCAATGTGCCTGCTCCAGAGGAGTCCATCCTCTGTTTGCACCCTGTAAGAACGAGGGCCTGTGATCTGAGTTATCTCAGCAGGAATCCACAAAGGTTCACCTATAAGGTTCTTAGCACAAACAGAATCACCCACACTGAATGTGCGAACTTTGGAAGTGGAATCTAGTGGTGCATTGGGTGCGTAAGTGGGATGAAGGCGGTCAAGGGAAGACCTAAGTTTCCTACCCATCAACAACTCTGCTGGGGATAAGTTATTAGATGGGTTAGGAGTGATGTGCTGAACACTAAGAAGTTTTTCAACTTTCTCAGTGATGTCCCCAGGACCCAGTTGCTGAAGCTTCTTCTTGGTAAAACGTACCATGCGTTCAGCCCGGCCGTTAGCCGAAGGGTGCCCAGGGGCAGTAAGGGCATGTCTGATACCCTGTTGTGCTAAATAGGATTCAAAAAGGTTGGATGTTGTGGACTTTTCCACATCAGAATGGCTTGAGGCCTTGTTAATTTTCTTCATGGCTGCTGCTGAGGACTTGGTTGCTTCCGCTGAAACAGCTTCCTCTATGGCCTCCTTAAACGTGATCTTAGGTTTCATTAGTAATTTGCTCTGTAAGACCTTATCTTTAAGGCCTAGAACAAACTGATCGTGCATGGCCTCTTCTAAGTTGGTAAACTCACAAGCACCCCCAATGTCCCTTAAACGTGCCACGAAGTCGTTAACATTTTAAGCTTTCCCCTTGATCCCGATGGTAAAACTCATGTCTCTTAATGAGGCACGATACTTGTGGGGTGTAATGGGCTCTTAAAAGCTTTTCTAAATCAGGCCATTCCATTACCTTCAAGTCTGCAGCTCCCGCCAATGCCTTCGCCATCTTGAAGACTGCGGACCGCAGTGCATGAGAAATACCGCCCTCTTCCGCTTCGGGGATGTCGGCGAGGTCGTTTCCTTTCAAATACATCTGGAAGCGATCCGCATATGATCCCCAGTCTTCCGCCGCCGGATCAAACGGGGCTGGGGGGGTGTTCAGCGCAGCCATCTCGCTCTTCTGCTTGTCTTTCTTGTCTCTTCTTCAGGGGAATCCCATCCTCATCGCCAGTGTTAAGTTTGCATGAAGAGTCAGACGTGAAGAGCTTCAGTGAAGAGTTTATTTAGTGACTACAGCTCGAATGGACCCAACTTGGCTGGGCTACAGCTGCTTCTTATAGCCAGCAGCCATAGTTGCCAGCCAATCAGAGTGCAGGGTTTTTCCTGCACTATTTAAACCAATCCCATTTGACATTTTACAAGAACAATTCAAAATAAACCAATAACATTCAAACCTACATACATAACACTTTTGGAATGACCTCCTGTTGGAAAGTCATTTGTCTTCAACACTAGAAAAAGCCAAAATGTGTTTTTTCCCGGTGGGGAGGGAGGGAGATGGCAACATTGGAGCCTGATGTTATGCACTGTCTTTGGGTCTTATTTGTTTCATGTTTATGCTTTAAATTTTATTGTATATTCTTATTATGTGAGCTGCCAAGAGTCATGAGATTGGGGCAGTTTGATTAATAACTAAAGTAAATAATAACTAAAAATCCCAGAAGGGGCAATTCAAATAAGCAAAACAGTGTTTGAAGTCTTAGCTTGATTCTGATTATTATGTAAACTGATTTCTGGAATGAAGATGATTACCCAAGGGTTTAATCTAAATATGAGTTTTGTGTAGAGGCTGGGATGACTACAGCGGCTGAAAATAGCAAGTCCCTATTTAAACAAAAACCTAAATCTGAAGCCCAATATTCTGTATCCAAATTTAAAATCATCATAGTAAGTTTCAGAGGTATATGCTATGGCAAAGTTCCATTATTATGGTTCTCTTAGAGCAACTAAAGACTGAAACAAAGGAGGTCTTTCTTCACAGTACAGTTCATGAAATTAAATTAGGGGAAACAAGAACAACATTAAGGCATATCTGTCAGTGCCTAAATGCAGAAAGTGCTATGTTGCTTAGGCCAGTAAAAAAAAACAGAAACCCACATAATTCAAGAATGTACAGGCTCGAAGTACTGGAAGGATGTCAAATTCTTTTATTGGGCTCTGGAGAAAGTTTCTCTTAATATTATGTTTCACTCAGAACTAGTCACAAATTAGTAGTTTTTGGAGAAACAGATTAATAGTCATCAACAGGAAGCATGGTGAGAGTTTAGCTCTGATAGGCTGGAGCTGGAGAAATATAGCACAGATTATGTCTTCATCTACAGTAACTTCGGAAGTTCACTTTCATTTTTAGACATATTCCTTTGTCCCTCAAATGCACTGATTTCCAGACTTCTGAAAAGAACTAACATTTGAAAGGCAAAATAGACATATGCAATACTGCAAGCATTTGTAATGAATAGTCAGCATTTTTATTACACCTTTGCATGGATTTGAGTGACAAATCTAATATGTTACCAAAGGAAACAAAATGAACCAAAATCCGTATACTTTTTTTCATGTATTACGTATCCTCAGTGTTATGTATGTAGGTTTGAATGTTATTGGTTTAGTTTGAATTGTTCTTGTAAAATGTCAAATATGATTGGTTTAAAAAGTGCGGGAAAACCCTGCACTCTGATTGGCTGGCAACTACGGCTGCTGGCTATAAGTAGCAGCTGTAGCCCAGCCAAGTTGGGTCCATTCGAGCTGTAGTCACTAAATAAACTCTTCACTGAAGCTCTTCGTGTCTGACTCTTCATGCAAACTTAACATTGGCGACGAGAGTGGGATTCCCCTGAAGAGAAGACGACACGGAAGACAAGCAGAAGAGCGAGATGGCTGCGCTGAACACCCCACCAGCCCCGTTCAATCCGGTGGCAGAAGACTGGGAATCATATGCGGATCGCTTCCAAATGTATTTGGAAGGAAACGACCTTGCCGATATCCCCGAGAAGCGGAAGAGGGCGGTATTTCTCATGCACTGCGGTCCGGCAGTCTTCAAGATGGCAAAGGCATTGGCGGGAGCTGCAGACTTGAAGGTAATGGAATGGCCTGATTTAGAAAAGCTTTTAAGAGCCCATTACGCCCCACAAGTATCGTGCCTCATTAAGAGACACGAGTTTTACCGTCGGGATCAAGGGGAAAGCGAAAATGTTAACGACTTCGTGGCAAGCTTAAGAGACATTGGGGGTACATGCGAGTTTAACAGCTTGGAGGAGGCCATGCGCGATCGGTTTGTCTTAGGCCTCAAAGACAAGGTGCTTCAGAGCAAATTGTTATTAAAACCTAAGATCACGTTGAAGGAGGCCATAGAAGAGGCCTCCTCAGCAGAAGCCACTAAGTCCTCAGCGGCAGCCATGAAGAAAATTAACAAGGCCTCAAGCCATTCTGATGTGGAAAAGTCCACAACAACCCATTGCGAGCAAATAGACTCTGATTCAGACTGTAGTGAGGTGGAGGAAGGAATTTATAGACTCAGAATGGAGAAGAAAAGGAAAGACCTTGGAAGAAAGAGGCAAGACTTTTATTGCAGAGGCTGTGGGGGCACCCCGCACTGCATGCAAGTTTTTAGACACCATCTGCCTATGTTGTGAGAAAAGAGGTCACCTAGCAAGAGTCTGCAAATCATCCAGAACTCCACCTAGTAGGAAGAAATTTCCTGAGAAAGAATTCAAGCCCAACAACTTCAGTGAGAAAATGGGGTGCAACTCAGAAGCAAATGGGAAGAATGAAACTCATCAAACAGTCACCATTGGTCATTCTTCATCCTTAAGAAGCAGAAAAGTACATGTGAAGGTACTCATTGAAGGAAGGCCTTGCCAAATGGAAGTGGACTCAGGCTCCTATTTATCTATGGTGTCATGGGACACTATTCACAGACTACTCCCAAACATTCAGAAGAAGCATTTCCAGAAGCAAGCACTGACTCTTAAAGACTACCAAGGGAACAAGATTCCAGTAGTTGGAACAAGAGAATTCAACGTGAAGTTTAAAGGCCACACCAAATGTTTGCCCCTGACCATCGTGGACAAGGATCGCCCAAGCTTGCTGGGACTTGAGTGGTTCAAGCCACTAGGCATCGAGGTGACTGGCATCAATCACGTGAGCAACTCTGAATGGGAGGAGGCCTTGAAGTCTGAGTTTCTGGAGGTCTTCAGTGAAGGATTGGGCAAGTATATGGGGTGCCCCCAATTTGTTTAAAGCCCAGAAGGGTCCCATTTGCTTTAAAGGAAAAAATTGATGCACAATTAGACAAATTAATAGCTCAAGGGGTTTTAGAGCCCACTGACCACTCCAGGTGGGAGACACCCATAGTCACACCAGTCAAGACTGATGGGTCAATAAGAATCTGTGGAGACTATAAGGGGACACTGAACTATGCGCTGCAGCAGAGCGCATATCCAGTTCCAGTGGTGCATCATTTACTACATTCACGTGGCAGGGGTACAGTCTTTGCCAAATTGGATCTGGCCCAGGCATATCAACAACTAACAGTTGATGATGCCACTGCAGAGGCCCAAACCATTGTGACTCATAGAGGTGCCTTCAAATGTAAAAGGTTACAATTTGGAGTAAGCGTGGCACCAGGCATCTTTCAAAGCCCTATGGAAAGGGTGCTCCAAGGACTGCCAGGGGTAGTGCCTTACTTTGATGATGTGTTAATCTCTGCTGAAAATGACACTCAGTTACAAGAAACACTCAGAGAAGTCCTTACCAGATTCAGGGAAGCGGGGTTAAAAGTTAAGGAAGAAAAATGCATTCTTAAAATTGACAAGGTTGAGTTCCTGGGCTATATGATTGACAAGCATGGCATCCACCCTACTGATGCCAAGGTTCAAGCAATCAAAGAAGCCCCTAGACCTAAATGCAAAACAGATTTGCAAGCCTTCCTTGGACTCATTAACTTTTATCACATGTTCCTACCGCAGAAGGCAACCATTGCTGAACCATTGCACAGATTACTTGATAAAAAGTCTGTTTGGGTCTGGGGCAGGAAGGAACAATCAGCATTTAACAGTATTAAAAAACTAATCACGTCTGATGCTGTACTGATACAATTCTCTGAGAATTTACCTGTTGTACTGACTTGTGATGCATCCCCTTTTGGAGTGGGGGGGTTTGAGCCACAGGCTTCCCAGTGGGAGGGAAGCCCCTATTGCATTTTACTCTCGCACCTTGACCAAAGCAGAGAGGAATTACAGCCAACTGGACAAGGAAGCATTGGCAATTGTAGCAGCTGTCAAGAAATTTCATGAATATTTGTATGGGAGAACATTTACCATGGTTACAGATCACAAACCTTTGTTAGGCATTGTGGCAGGAGATAAACCTACACCTACTATCCTGTCACCAAGAATGCTGAGGTGGAATGAATTTCTTGCTGCTTATTCTTACAAACTTATCCACAAGCCTGGCAAGGACATTGGACATGCTGATGCACTGAGTCATTGCCCACTTCCTTGCCACAAGGAGGACGATGAACCTGAAACACACACCTTTTTAGAAACTGTTGCCAAGCTTCCAGTGCATGCTGCTGAAATTGCCAGAGAGACTGCCAAAGACACCTTATTGGCTCCTGTTATAGGCTGGATTAAGAAAGGCTGGCCTCTTCAAGATCTACCTCACCTGGCTCAACCTTTTAAGTCCAGGCAAACTGAATTATCTTTATTAAGAGGATGTATTTTGTGGGGTAACAGGGTGGTTATTCCTGCAAAACTACAAAAAGAGGTTTTGGAAATGTTACATGAGGGTCATCCAGGAATTGTCAGAATGAAGGGATTGGCCAGGAGTTATGTATGGTGGCCAGGTATTGACAAAATGGTTGAAAACTGGGTTGCATCTTGTCCCAACTGTCAGGTAGTCAGGCCTGCCCCACCTCGCGCCCCCCCACAGGAATGGGAATGTCCTAGGGGCCCATGGTCTAGGATTCACATTGATTTCGCAGGCCCTACCAGAGGGCACACCTTTCTTATCATAGTAGATGAATATTCCAAATGGCTAGAGGTAATTCCTATGGCATCCACCACAACTGATGCTGTCATCAAGCAGCTCAAAAACTTTTGTAACCCACGGGTTACCTGATGTTCTTGTCTCTGACAATGGCCCTCAATTTACATCCAACCTTTTTGAATCCTATTTAGCACAACAGGGTATCAGACATGCCCTCACTGCCCCTGGGCACCCTTCAGCTAATGGCCGGGTTGAACGCATGGTACGTTTTACCAAGGAGAAGCTTCAGCAACTGGGTCCTGGAGACATCTCTGAGAAAGTTGAAAAACTTCTTGGTGTTCAGCACATCACTCCTAACCCATCTAATAACTTATCCCCAGCAGAGTTGTTGATGGGTAGGAAACTTAGGTCTTCCCTTGACCGCCTTCATCCCACTTACGCACCCCAATGCACCACTAGATTCCACTTCCAAAGTTCGCACATTCAGTGTGGGTGATTCTGTTTGTGCTAAGAACCTTATAGGTGAACCTTTGTGGATTCCTGCTGAGATAACTCAGATCACAGGCCCTCGTTCTTACAGGGTGCAAACAGAGGATGGACTCCTCTGGAGCAGGCACATTGATCAACTTAGATCCAGGTTCTCTCAGGAACATCGCACTTGTTCCTCTCTAGTTCCCTCACCTGATGTCAATTCTAGGGGGGAAGGGGAGGAACAGGAACAGGAGGAAAATCAGCAAGCAAGAATCAACTCCATGTGTAATGAGCCATTATGACAGGAACCATTCCAAAACCTGTCACAATGCCAAAATCCATCCTTAGAAGTGGGAGATTGTATATCAGTACCTGACTTGGGTGCTGACATTGGGCTGGAGATGGGTTGGGAGGAGAGTCCAGATTCTAACAATCAAACAGGGTCTTCTTTCACAGGGAGTCCCAGAAGGGAAATGTCAGAAGACACATTTCCTCTCTCACTGGGTATGAATGTTAAAACTTCTGAACCACGGAGGTCTCAACGTTCACGTAAGAGCCCCACCTATTTAAAAGAATACATTAGATAGGTTGGGATTTGGTATGGACTGAACCTAGTGGGGAGGGGTGTTATGTATGTAGGTTTGAATGTTATTGGTTTAGTTTGAATTGTTCTTGTAAAATGTCAAATAGGATTGGTTTAAAAAGTGCGGGAAAACCCTGCACTCTGATTGGCTGGCAACTACGGCTGCTGGCTATAAGTAGCAGCTGTAGCCCAGCCAAGTTGGGTCCATTCGAGCTGTAGTCACTAAATAAACTCTTCACTGAAGCTCTTCACGTCTGACTCTTCATGCAAACTTAACACTCAGTATTTGTAAATAAACAAAAATCTCTGCATGGAACACATTAGGGATAGATTGCCATGGAAAATATCTATCTATATGATTGCCAGGAGTTAAAAATAACTTGATGGCACATAATCAATCAAATCCAGGGGTGGGATTCAACTGGTGTTACTACTGGTTCGGTGATTAGGTTTGCGCATGCATGCACCTAAATAACCTAAAGCTGTGCTGCCAGGACAGCTGATAAGCACTGTGCGTGGGTGCGCAGTGTTTGAAAAAGCATTTTTAACTGCTTTTTCAACATCAGTTGTGCTGCGCAAAGCAGCTGAGGTTGAAAAAGCAGGAAATAAAGGTCAGGTAACAGCCTGGGCGGGCGGCTGGGCCAAACAGCAGCAGACACAGAACCGGTTCTATGTCTGCTGCTCTTCAGAGCTACCGGTTCTATAGAGCCGGGCAGAACTGGTAGCATCCCACCCCTGATCAAGTCCCATAATATTCATTATCATATCAATTATATTTCAAGTGTAATTGCATATGCAGTTTACCTTTTTGACTCTCTCATAAGATGTTGCACTTTTGAAGCAACTGAGAAAGTTCCAGAGTGTTTTTAGCATATCTATAAGGAACCTGAATAAGGTCTAATAAGATGCATGGCAAAAGTCATGCCATAGGAGCTGAAAATGGCCAGTAGAAGCTGGGCAGAGTCCAAACCCTGCTTTTATTATTAATAATATCTGCTAGTTTATATCCATGACCAGCATTATGTTGATGCACTACTTTAAAACTATAGCAATTAAATATGAATTTATATTGCCTCACCTGTAAGTTGGGGATGAGATGAGGGCAAAGTCAGATGGACAGTGCAGAAGAAAAGATTACTGGAGCATGTTCTTGCCATGATTAGGGGTATATGAGGAAGATCCTAAAATATGATATGCATTGCTATGGACAAAGGATTGCATTAATCACACTTTAAATTAACTACCACCAATTGACGATTTCAGACATTCAGACAGACATTGCAGTTCCAGCAGGACTTACGCACTTCTAGAAACCTTATGATTTTTATGTAGGCCTCCTACTAGTTTCATTGTATATGGGAGGTTATGATATCTCCTTCCATCTGGCTTAGTTAGTTATTGCCACCTGCTAGTATTTTCTGCATGAAGAGGAATCAATGGTCAATAGTCAGTAAGTAGGATATATGATTTTACATATATTTGTGTACATGGCATTGGAGGGTCATTTGGACCATTGCTCAAATCAGGAATTAATGCACCCCGATGGAAGGATGGCTAGCATATTGAAAGGGAAGTCAACACCTCTTTTGGTCATAGGTTTCATTGGCAAACTTTTCTTACTGTGAGGAAGCTTTTCACAACACTCAGCCAGAATCTGCCTTTCATAACCTATTATTCTGTAACCTGAGTTTTTAAGATGAAAGAGGACAGATCTTGGTCTTCTTTGTGTTACCCTTTAGCATTTTGAAAAATTCTATCATATTCTACTTATTTGTCTTTTTGTCAGGGTAAGTGTGCCCATTTCTTTTATCTTTCCTTGTAAGTCTTAGTTTCTAGTCCTCTGACTTCTTTGTAGCTGTTGTTTTTCTGAATTTTCAAATGAAGTGCACTGCCCAGTAAAAGACACAATAGTTAGGATAAGAACTAATCAATGCAGAGTATAGTAGCATCACTATAGTTAGAAACTATATTTCAATGTATGTATTCTAAAATTGTAGTTGCCTTTTCAGTAGCCATATCATATTGCCAATTCATATTCAGCCCATGATCAACTAGTTCTTCAATATTCAAAAGATAATTTCAGGGCCCCAATTATCCAGTTGATTGAAAACTTCATGCAACTCATGAACAAATTGCTCAAATTATATATGGGCAATGGATGGTAACACATAAACATAAACACACACACACGTTCCTTTTTCATCCCTGTGGATTATATGTGTCTATTTCAATCTCAGGTCTTCTACCAGAGGCCTGGGACTTAGAGGATTCTGCAATATTTTACTGTTCCTAACACTGCACTATCCTGGAGAGTTCTGATGTTGTTCCTATAGAGAGTTCTGATGTTGTTCCTGGGATCTGTTAGAGTCACTCTCCCAGCTTAGGAATCACAGCCCCGAGTGCTCCCAATACCACTGGCCTTTACTTTCTACATCCTCTTTAGTTCCTCCTGCAAATCCTGATACATCTCCAGCTTCTCATTACTCCTTCTTCATGATGTTGCTGAAGTTTGGCACTGCTACTTCTATCACTGTTTTTCTTTTTGTCTACTACAACAATATCTGGTTATTTGATCAGTACCTGCTGGTCCATCTGGATCTGGAAGTCCCACAGGATCTTAGCTTCTTATTCTAAATGACCTTCTGTGGAATCTCCCCTCTGAATTTGAGAGGGTACAGTCCATACACTATGCAGATATTCCTGTATGCAATATCAGCTACTTGGTCATACCGTTCAATGGATGCTGTTCCTGCCTACATACAACCTGCCACTATATGTTAGACTGTCTCTGAGGTCTTTCTGTGTAGTCTTGGATCTTGTCTAGTGTGGTAGATTCCTGCTTCTATGGATTGGTGCTTATTGCCTGTTCTTGTGCTGCTATGATCAGTTCCCTCAGTTGTCTTTTAGCCTAGCCCTTTCCAGCCACTGGTAGGCTTTTCCAATGTCTTACCATCTCAGCTATCTTGTTTTCCCATGGCACTTCCTCTGCTTAATCTTTCTCCCATGATGGCTGCTGCCTCAGATATTCTCTCCGCAACTTATCTTTGGGTACCATCTTATGATGTATTCCTGGATGCCCTAGCTACACACACATGCATTTCGGAATATGTTATATAATTTTGTTGCTATATCATTTTATTCTTCTCCTTTCTCTTGTTTTATTTTTCTTATTTGTACTGTTTTATCGGATGAAGGACAAGAACATGATACAAGCCATTATTTATTTTATAATGGTGTCATAGGTGATAATAGTTAAGGAGTAAGTCAAGAACTATAGTCAGTTTACATATGAAGAACAGGCAATTGGAGACTATCACTGACATATGAGGTGCTTCATGTTGTACCTATGATATACATGTCTACTATCATTATGGATGGGAAGATACACCTGTCTGTTGGCTTATGTACAAGAAGTTGCTTAAAGATAACTAACCATAGCTCTGAATGCTTTTGGCTTTATAGTTTGTTTTATAGATGGCATTAATGATTTTCTCCACATTTCCTTTCTTGTGCTGCATATCTGTGGGTAATTCAAAACTATGCCCAGAAAATTATCTGTGTTTCCCAGGACAAAATATAGTAACTGAGTTGAGTTAAATGGGAAGAAGAAATGAATTGAATAGTCTCCTCTATTTATAGCATTTTTTTAAAATTCAGTTTTAAGTAAAATGGAAAGTCCTCTTTTCTAGGAACAGTTTTGTATTGTCAATCTCAACAAGAGTTCCCCTAAAATTATATGTCATCATGGTTTAAATAATTATTATTTTAGGCCTTTAGCTTATGCTGAAGTCACATAGACACAAAATCACTACCATAAGACACAAAAACTCAGTGTCTTGTGTTTAAGACATTTGATAGCATGAGAGCTGTCAGAACAATCAGATTTGTTGAATATCATTTTTTTAATTAACTGCATTATCTACTCACAATTAAGAGACATTATGTGATGTCATTCCTAACCACATGGAAAGGTTTTCCCCATAGCATCCTCATTCAGTGAAACAGATTACCATCTACAACTCAGCCAGGCTTAATTCACAGCCAAAGATAGGGGTCTTATTCTGTAAAGTCCCTCAGAATCCATGTCTTTCAACAAGCTGATTCCCAGAAAGGAGGAGGAATATTAGGATCCAAGCCAGTAGCTGATCCCTTGAAAGCCTTGCACGCCATGAAAAAGGCATCTTAAGAAAAACATGTGGAGATGAGAAAGCCTTCACTCCGTTCTTTATGTGCTAAATTGGAACTTTTCTTGATGGTATAATGTAGCATTGTGATGAATAAAACCAACAAACAGAACATGACTGCCATGCTACATTATCTTGGCTCCATTGTGTCTTATAAGTTATCTAACCTAACTCACAGTTCAGTGCAGAATCTGCAAAAACATCTCTGAAAAATGACCATCCAACACATCCAGCAGAACAACTCATTTTATGTGCCACTCTATTCCACTATCTGATAGCTCAAACTATTAGGACTTTATTACTGATGTCCAGGCTGAATCTATTTCTTTATACAGATTTAACCCATTGACTTTGTGGAGCAAGAGAGTAAGTCCACTCTTCTCTGTGTGTAAACCTTTCAGTTACTTGAAGACTGCTATTATATCTAATATCTGTTTTGTAAAACAAACATGGACTTTACGGTGATCAGGAAATGATCAGGGCTGTGGAACCCTCTTCTGAACTCACTTCAGTTTGTCATTGTCCTTTTTGAACAGTAGTGTCCCAGACTGGACATTGTATTCAAAATAGTCTGACTAGAATAGAGCAAACTGAAAAAAATACTTCCTGTAATTTGGACTATATTTTCCAAAGATGTTCCTCAAGATAACATCTTTTTGACAAATGCATCAAATAGCTGGCTCATGTTTAAATTAAGGTTGACAAGATAACCCAGATCCACTTGTACTACAGCCAAGTCAAATCTCCTTCATCCTGTACTTGTGGCTTACATTTTTTATCCTGATTGCAAAACTTTATATTTTTCCTATTAACATTCATCCTGGTTGCTTAACTCACTATTCAAGGCTAACTACATTGTTAAAAGTACTCTCTCTCTTTTCTAAAGTAGGCTAGCCTTCCTAGATTTATGTCATCTGAAAATTTTAAGTGTCCTCTTAACATCCTCATCCAAGTCATTGATAAAAATGATAAATAACATAGAGCCCAGGACAGAGAGTCAACATGCTCCAATTGATATTTCTGTCCAAGCTGAAGTGAAGACATTAATAAGCATCTTTAGATATGGTGGTTCGGTTAATTGTGAGTCATCAAAGAGAAACATCGTCTGTCTCATATTTTTCCATTTATTAATGAGAATATTGTGTTGTTTCCTAGATAGTAACTCTCTTATTGTGAGATTATTTGTACACTAGTTCAAGCATTTTCAACAGAAAAAAAGATTTTATTAAATAAACAGACCTATGCTAAGTCGAATAAATTATTATTATTATTATTATTATTATTATTATTATTATTATTATTATTATTATTTACTGAAATGTGGTAGTAGAACTGGGAAAGAAAGGCATATGAAAATAATAATGCCTCACTGGTATTATATATCGTGGAAGAAGATTCCAGAAAATATTAGAGAAGTGAAGTGTTGGCATTATTAGTGAAACCATATTTTATTCTAATTACAGACTATCTTTTCAATGCACAGGTAGTCCTTGCTTAACAATACTAATTGGGACCAAAAACTTCATTGTTAAGCAATGCTGTCCTGAGTTGAAAAATCACATGGCTGTGCTACTTAGCAACAGAAGTTCTGGCAGTCCTGGTTAAAACATACAATTATAAAGTTGGAAGGGACCTTGAACATTTTCTAGTCCAATCGCTTGACCAGGAGATCTTATACCATTTCAGACAAATGGTTGTTCAGTCTCTTTTTGAAAGCCTCAAATGATGGAGCACCCACAACTTCTGAAGACAAACTATTCCATTGGTTGATGTGGTTAAGCAAGGAACACAGATGTCATTTAGTGAGGACTTCATATGTCCATGACTTCTGACTTCTTGCCATAGACTTTGTTTGTAAGTAGCCAACAGGGAAACTCACAAGTCATTCTTGTAAAAATCATTTTTTGTATTTGTAAATCCTCATAATCCAAAATAGCCATTCTACCTATTTCCTCATCAATATAATTGCATTTTCATGATACACAGATGTTTTACATATCTCCCATTTCCATTATTCTGTATGCTATTAGAAAACAAGTTCTATCCTGCAAATCAAGTTAATAATCTGTACTACATTTCAACTCTTAAAAATCCAAGGAACTTTACTGCATGTTGCTTCCCATTTTCCATTAATGAAGATGTTCAGCTGAGAGAACTAGGCAAAAATTGTAGGGCACATTTCCATAACAATACTACTGTGTTCAAAATAAAAATTAGGACTTTTTTTTGGAAGAGCAAGAAAAAAAGGGATGCCATAAAGAGTTATTAGATATTTTCTTTGGAGTTACCCCAAAACATGTTCATTTCCAAGGAGCACATAGTTCATGTTGGATTGGAGAAAATTTTTGTTTTAACTATAATTTTTTCTTTCCTATACTGTATTTACCATTAAGATAACATAGAACACTGGTTATTAATTTAAACAGGTTTTTATGTTTTAAATACCACCAGGGAAATAGATGCTGTAGATACAGTATATCACATGATTATATCAAAGAAAGAAAACCAGAAAGCATTATAATCAAAACTGGTAATATAACATAATCATAAATGATAATCATAATAGCAAAAATGTAAAAGATTTTATTAAAATGCTTACATAAATTCCAATACCATAAAATGATGTTTTAAGAAAGAATTTATGGTTCTATTATTATTTTTAAACAACTCCCTATTTTCAGATAAGTATAGTGTCTTACATCTGAGTTTCTGACTTTCTCCATTTTCAAATATTGAGTTACCCATGAAGTCCATTAAGTTGCTTCTTTCTCACAATATATTTAGTGATATGATAAAGTAGAAAAGCTTTTATACTGTTGTGGGTTGAGATCTGGTGAGTGATTTGAACAAAGCTGAGGCATAGAAGTAGACATTCTAGGCAAGTGATTCAGCTCTCATAATGCATATCCATTATCTATCTGACATCCGGCTGTTGGAGTTTGTCAGTTTTTCTTAACATATGTCAATAACGTGCAGTGAAACTTGAGTTTACATTGTGAAGAATTCAGAATTACTTTATATATGTATATATTATCTATAAAAATTACATTTTGCCTCTATGGAATTCTGATATTTATCTTGAAAGAAATATAGCACATGATTCATGGTTTTTACTACCATGAAAAATGGAAATCTCAGGCAGATGATTTGGGGCACAATGACAAAGGGACAAATGGCTCATTCATTCACAAATTCATTCATGTATTTTTGCCTCTGTAGTTTGTGGTGGTGATGCTATTAGTGGATGTTCTTGAAGTAAAAGTTTAAGGGATCCAACAACTAAACTCATGTATACACATCTTAGGAAAATACATTCACAACCTATTACGTTTGCTGATTTTGTTTTCTACTTATGACACACATAGATACACAGACACATTGACACATATAGATACACAAGCACAAGTTAACCATATGTATTTCTCAAGTCAGAAATTCCCCAGCTACACGGGAATAAAGTCACAGACTCATAGAAGTCATAAAGTTGACTACAGAAGCAATTATCTGATTCTCCTTCATTCTTTCCCACATTTAAATCACTCCATCTCATGAAGTAATAATTTTCAGAGAACCAGTTCTATTATTTAAGATCCTTGTGGATTTTCCCAAATTGAGAGCTATTAGGAAAGATTCATGCAATCATTGGCCCCAGACTGCTAGCAAACTCATATGATAGACTGATTCATTTTCTCTCATTTATATCAAGAACAATTGTAAAAATATAATAAAGAAGCATCATCATGATTCATTCACTCATTTCCAATTTTTTTGATTGCCTCTGGAAAACCCCATGTTTTCTTCTCTGGTATACAGTAACTCACACCAGGGAATGTGATCTGACTGGAGAGTGAGAATTTTTGAAGGAAACCTTGCATGATGTTGAGTATCTCAACAATACAGGATTACATCTTTGTAACTTTTGCCATATTCTCACACTAGGAGTAAAACGACAGCAAAAGAAAAGTTCAGGAACACAAAATGAATTAAATACTTGCTTAGATAATTCATGTTTAATTCTGGTAAAATATAAACTTGTCAAAAGACCTATCTAAATAAAGTAACTATAGAATGTTTATTGCATCTCCTCTCTTCTCTCATAGTGGAGAGGTTGATGAAACAAACCAGTAATGCAAATAATAATAATAAAAGCATAATAGAAAAGTTATACAATGACTCAAGATTGGGAAATTGGGTTGAATTTGCTTTTTAAAAGACTTTGGGTGACTGGAGTGAGTAGGAGAAACTCTGAAATTTATTGCATATCATAGAAACATCAGTCCAGTAGACAATTACAAACATACACAGAGGAATTCTAAGCCAACTTAAAGATGTGTGGAGTTCAACTCCCAGCTATAATTAAGATGTGTTGGAGTCCAGACATTTTAAAGTTGAGGGACACTTTTCTAAACTGACTCTCCCAACAAAAGAGGTAACATGATGAAGAGATTTGAAATTTTTTAGAGTAGCTTTTTTTACAAGATGAAAAGAATTATGTGAAAAAGGACCACACAGCATTTTGTAATAAGATGTGTGCAAGTATTCCCCATTAAAAATCTTGAAAAATCTTGAAATTTCTTCTGCCCCCTTAAAGAAGCATAATTTCTTTCCTTCTTTTTGCCACAGATGAAATTTGGCTCATTCCCAGGTTGAAAGCTGAATTTGGGGATGAGAGCCAAGCAGATATAATGGATATATATATATAATAGCCTGACAAATATATTTGATAAAAAGCAAATGTATTTGTATATATTTTAGTCCAGAAAAATCATGCTATCCTTTAAATGGCTTGACTGGAATTTATGGAATTGAACCAGCAATGAACTTACACTTAAAAGCTGGTTTTGATGATATAAAAGTGATCTAAAAATCTCTTCTGACTAAATTATGCATCATGAAGAATATATGTGACCCTATACAATAATTTTCTTTTTCTTTAAAAAAAAGAGAAAGAGTCCATCATTTTGCTCTGAGCTACAATACATGTTCCTTCAATAATCCTACTCTCATAAGTTATTGACTATAGAGGTGGAAAAATACAAATATATTTCTAGACTGCTTGTTTTTCCCAATGGGTTTCTCAAAATCCAGGATCCCTGCAGCTGTTTTACTGGAGAAAAACTATATTGAGAATTCTAAAAGTTATTTCACTAATCACTGAGCTGTACCAAGGAACTGATCACAAAGACAGATTTTCATGTTCTTAAATATTTACTGGGATTCTGAAAGCATCCTGAACATGAGGTTTATAGAAGGACACAAGGCTTCACCCTGACCTGTGAATCTTGCAGACTGTTGCAGAATATCATTAATGATCATTTGTTTATGTGGAAAATGTTAAATTCCTTCCTGATGCAATAAATCACTATAAATCATGGCAGAACATCCAATAGCTAACAGATGCTTCACTAACCTTTTATATAAATCTCAAAGGAAGGGGATCTTTCAATATCCTGACCCAGCTTTCTCCCACTGGAACATCTTAAGAAACAACAATTTTCCACAGCTGCTTGATAATGTCCATTAGACAATACTAGCCATGTTTCAATGTTAATGAGAATCCTCCTATAGTGAAAGATGCTTAGTTCCCTGGTGACAATGCGATTGCTAAATGCTAACATCTGATTATATACAACTGTTTATTATATAGCCTTGGAAACTGTTACGGCGGAGGTCAGACATATTGATATCCTCTTCACACATAGTTGGGCTTTGTGTGTTCACATTATCTTCATTTAAAAATCCATTTTGCTTCAAAAGCAATAGCACAGCCAGAAGGTCAGACAGATGTTCAGAATAAAATAAAAATTTGAAAGATGTCAGGAGGTTACAATCTTATTGCTTATGGTATCTCTATCATTCAAGAATGTGAGTTAGGAGCTTTCTTGATTGATTAAAGGGAATTGCTCCCAAGAGTTCCTGATATTCATACATTACTAGTGCATTACCAGGTCACTCCCCAGTGAGAAGATTCACAAACATAATAGAGCTCATATATTAAAGTAATTCAGACATTGGCAAAGATCAGGAAGATCCAAATTTATGTTTACCTTTAGTTATGGAGGCTCACTAATTGTTCTTTCTCAGTTCCACCTATCTCATAGGGTTTTTGTTGTGTAGGAAGTTGGCACCCAACTCTCCTAGAAAAATGAAGTATTCTGGTAGATATTTAAAAGGCAGAATATTTCTTCTAAAAAGAGTAGAACCCCAGAAGCAGAATCTCACCCCCACCTTTGTTAATGGGTGGGCCATTAAGGCCTGAGCCAGAATACTTTACATAAGAAAGGTCTCCAGGTAAAGCTATAGCAATTGCCAAGCCCTTTGGGGCATAGATCATCCAGCAAGGGTCAACCAAGCTTGGAACTCAGGACAGCCTACAGAGTTGCCCCTCATGGGAGTCTGACAACCAATTAGAAACAAGCTTCAATTCAAATCCCAACAAAGGTTATAAAACCCAGATACTCTCAGCACCTCAGCCCTTTTTTCTTGATCTTCTCCTTCAAGCATGTGATCTCTTTCTCTGGAGCTCCAGACCATGTGGTCCTGTTCACCATTAAACTTTCCAAGCAGCCTCCATGTTTCCAGTGTCTTTTTCCCCACTTGGAACTGAACCCAGAAGGATATTTCTTTCAACAATTGGCACCCCAGATGGGACTCCAAGCTAACCTAACCAATGGACCAGGCCCAGGTAAGATTCCCTTGCCGGCAAACAGACCCATTGAGTCTGTGGGTGGGTTTTCCTGGACCTGGGCCAGTTGGAAGAAAGGTTTTAAAGGGGTTTTGAGTGTTGAGCTCAAAGGCTGCTTGGAAAGAAGGTGAGTACCTCCAAATTCTAAATTTAAAGCACAGAAAAATGTGGGAAATGTGTGTATGCCTTTGTGTGTGTGTGAGAAAGAGATCTTTCTTCCTCTGTGTGTTCTACCAAGAGAGCTAGTATCAATTATATTACTGTTTATAACAATAATATTCATGCTGTTTGTTTAACCAACTTATGTATTACTTATATCACAAATCCTTTCATATATTTCCTTTTTCCCTTTTTGTCTGCTAGCCATTGATGAGTCCCAAGAAAAATTTTTTTCTAGTTTTATTGGTATTGCTTGGAATAAATATAGTAATCTTGGCAGGATATTCAATTTTATGGTAGCTACTCTTTCCATCAATGATAGTTGTAGATTTTTCCACTTAACCAAATTTGTTTCATTTGTTGGCCAATTTATAACTTTCTTGACTATCTGTATACCTATTTTCCTTGTTAGTTCCTTTTCTATATATCTGTAAACAATTATTTTGATTTTTTTTACCTTTCAGTCCTGCAACTTCACCATACTCTTCTATTTTCCTAAGTAGTTTGAGTCCATTTTATTGTGGGTCTTCCAAGATAAAGAGCAAATCTTCTACAAATGCCTATAATTTATATTGTTCCCTTTTTATTTCCATAGCTTTAATTTCTATCTCTTGTCTAATATCTATATTTAGCAATTCTAATATCAATATGAATAGTACAGGAGATAGTGGACATCCTTTTCTTGTGCCTTTTTATATTAAAATTCTCTGTCCTACTTCCATTTTCTATCACCTTTGCCATTTGTTTATGGCAAATTGCCTTTAAAGTTAAAATTATTGTCATGGTGTTTTAATCTACTTCTTAGGCAAAAAAAGCCATTTTGATCTGAATATATAAATTCATTTAGAAATTTTTACTCTCTCTGCCATTATTGAAGCATATGTTTTATAGTCAGTGTTCAGTCAAGATATGAGCCTATAGTTTTTATCTGCATTAAATCTGAATCTTTTGGAATCAAAGTAATATTTGCTTTCATCCACGAATTTGGTACCTTTGCATCAATCAATACTTCATTATGGACTTCTAACATTGATGGGCCTAAAGTATCTTGTAACCATTTGTAAAATTCTGCCTGCAGCCCAACTGGTCCTGGTGTTTATTATTCTTTTGTCTCTTGATCACTTCTGATAATTCCATCATTGATATTCATTCATTTAACATAGTTTTACCTTTTCTGGTACTTTAGGTAATTCCGCTTTTTCCAAATATTGTTTAATTTTCTCTTCTGAAACTTTTCTTGCTCATAGCTTTTCATAACAATCTTGAATTATCATTTTTATTCTCATTTTGGTAGTATAAAGTTCCTTTCTCATCTTCTGGCTTATTTGCATTCTAATCCTTGGCCATTTTTTAAAAAAAAATACTTTTATTAAATATTTCCCAACAATACTGGTTTCACCTCTATCTTTTAACTCTAATGTCAGCCTGTCCATCTCCACGCAGTTCAAAATCTTTCTTATCACTGTCCCCTCAGATGGTATATTATCCTGTTTCCAGTACTGTGCGTACACAATTCTGGATGCAGTTATTATATGTAAAATGATATATTTGTCTTAGCACAATCTCCCCTTAGATATAACTCTTTATTGGCCAAGCGTGATTTGACTTACAAGGAAGTTGTCTTTGGTGCATATGCTCTCAGTCTACATAAAAGGAAAGATACATTCATTAAGAATCAAGAATCATAACGTACAACACTTAATGATAGTCATAGGGTACAATAAGCAATCAAATTATACTAGGAAGCAGTGAATGTAAATCGTAAGGATACAAGCGACAAAGTTACAACATACAGTCACAAGTGGGAGGGGATGGGTGATGGGGAGTGATGAGAAGATTAATAGTAATAGTAGTGCAGACTTTGTAAATGGTTGGACGGTGTTGAGGAAATTATTTGTTTAGCAGATTGATGGCGTTCAGGGAAAAACTGTCCTTGTGTCTACTTGTTCTAGTGTGGAGTGCTCTATAGAGTCGTTTTGAGGGTTTTATTATTCTCAATTAAAAAAAAGTTCCTGTCTGAAAAGAAAAGTTATGTTTAACAGTTTCAGAGCACAGGACCTTTTGTTAGAGAAGGAGGAAGAGTGTGTGTGTGTGTGCGGCTACACCCTTGGACAGCAGCTGGATCTCATTCCTTTGTTTGGCCTCTAGCAGCCCTCTTGTCTGTTGCTAGCTCTACAGAGCCATGACCATCAGGACAGGAAAAGCAAGGAGAGGTCATCAGAATGTGAGACCTTCTGTATATAAGAGGAAAAGCCGAGCTGGTTATGATTGAAGGGAGGGAAGAAAAATTTTGGTTTTTGTCCAGTGTATCCCAAAAGCAAACCCCAGGGGTTTAGTAGTTGTGTAATTTGGATGCTAAATCGGAGTACCAGTACTTGCTTACAGAAAAGCAAGTTTTCCCGGATTTGAGCTCTTCCAAATCCGCTAAACGTGGGCCTGAAGGAAAGAGGCACGGAGTACCAGTACTTATCTGCGGGGGCAGAGAGTCTCACGGGCTGTTTTTGGGGAGAGGAAAGAAGTCTGCACAGGCAGCATACCCCAGTCCGAAAACCTTGGCGAAAAGAGAGAGAGAGAGAGAGTCTCGTGGTTTTTTAAAAAGGGAGCATACTTTGTGAAATATTCTGTAGAATAGAGAGAGTTTTTTAAGTGTCTCATTTCGTTGCATAAGGTGCAACGACCAAAGTCTCCCTCAGACACCTTTTTCTTTTTCTTGCTCTTGAAGTTCTTGTGTCTGAAACTGGTCGCTGACCCGACTAAGCCAAAGTGTGAAACCCCACATCGGACGGGAAACATGGGAAGCGGTAGTTCGAGGGTCCTGAATGGAATGGAACCCCCTGGGAGAGCTATTGGAGGCTTGGGATGAGCGGCAGATGCCGACCCTAGCTGGCATGAGCAAGAAAAACCAAAATGTATAGATAGGGAATGGGCTTTGCTGAGGGATACAGGAAGACCAATGTGCTAAATAAAGGTACTTAAAAGGGCAAAATATAAAAACAGGATCACATGGGATTTTTTTTAAAAAATCTTTCTTTCTGTGTCTCTTTTCTATCTTCTATGCTACCACGTGGTTTGTTCCTTAAGATTTATGCCTTCCCCAATTTAACTGAGAGATTTATTGTGGGAATGATCAGTGTGTGTGTGTAAACCTCAGAGTTTTGTTTTCCTCTGTGTCTTTGTGTGTGGGTATGTGTGCCGCGCGTGTGTGTCTAAGACTTTGTGTGTCCTAGAGGTAACTGTTGCAACTGTTAAGTGTCTCTGATCCCTTCGGATATTAATTTTAAATTGTTAAGAATTAAAAACACCGAGAGATTGTCTTCTCCCAGTCTGATCTGGCCAATTAGACTGGATGAGGAACAGAGTTAAATTTTCTCTCCTCTCTGTGCTTTTAAGAAAAACCCAAGGTTATTAACGAATGTTCTAAGTTCATTTACAAGAAAAGTTTCATCCTTGCATTTACTGTGTGTTTAAATGATTTTACCTGTTCATCCTTTTCCTGAAGCATTTGAATCCAGTTTTTCCTTTCTCATCTGTTGTGTCTCCACTTTGTTGAAACTGATTTATCTGTTTAGTAACTGCAATACTGATGTGTTATTTTTCTTTCTCCTGAAACCATACCTGCAAGCCATCTCCAAACCCCTCTCTAATCCTTTTACAATGCCTTTCCTGGTAGAATTACCAGCAAAAGGGGAAGGGACCCCTTGTTCTTTGTCTTTCAGCCCTGCCACATGTGGAAGCAGATGCTACTCCCTAGAGACATTCTATCCATTGGAACCAGTAACTGGGTTTGGATCCAGCCTCCACTGAAGGTCATTACAACAAACCAGAGTGGGGCAGACCTTCCCAAGCCTGACTGACCACCCATACCACCAGGCCAAGCCTATGCCATCCAGAGACATGAAGGAAAGGATCCTGAGATGGACCAGTAAAAGACTAAAAGACTCTTTTCAATCCCCAGAAGACAGTTAGAAAGACTATGGGGGAGGTGGAAATTCATTGTAACTGAAAATTCATTGTAATGTGAAACCCATTGTAATGTTTTCTTTCTTGTATCATTTATATTGTAACCAATTTGATGTACCCATGATTGTATTTGAGAGTAGCTGGCCCAGCAAGTTCTGAACACCTTATACTTCTGTCTGGTGGGAGGGAAATTGTCCAGCATGTTTGTATTATCTGTATTGTAAACCTAGCTGCATACACAGGCACATACACAGAGACACCCATTTAGAATTAGATAGGTTATCTCTTTCACCTGCTTCCACACAAAGCTGTCCCTTGCTTCTTTTAAAAAGAAAATGTTTTTTTTTTTGTTTTGTTTTGCTGCTCTGAGGCACTAAGGCCCAAGCAAAACTCCTTCTAATTCCATGGGGAGGGGCACCCCTCAGGCAATTCCTGAAGAGATAGCAGAAAAGAGATCTCCAAACCCCAAGTCCTGACTGTGACTCACAAATGATGCTGCCCAGTTGTCCAGTAAAGCAAGATATGTTGCACTGGGGGCCTCATGAGTACAAGTCCCAGGGCTCATTGTGTGTAACTTTAAAAATACTAAATAGCCTGGATTGCACACTGGCTAATCTCAATTTGGCCTCACAAACCCTGGAAACTAAGAGCTAGGCAGGTAGTAACCATAACCTTGGAAATGGGCAGCCTGTAATTTAAAGGCTGTGAAGAATGTAGAGGCTTGTGCTTATAACCTGACTGTAAGCTCACAAAAAGTACATCAAAACACCTGAAAATTAATTGGCATGAAAAAATTGGATACTGTTTTGAAAAAAAAAAACCAGGAGTTTTCCCAGACTTTGAAAGCTTTTGGGAGCCACTGAAGGAATCCTTTTCTGTTGCTTTTTTTCCAATGCCTTTCCTTTGCATCAGAAAAAATTAAAAGCACCCATCAAGTCTCCCTGATCTGATCACCTTTTAATCTTTTGTCAAAACTCTCACGTGTTTTGAAAAAAAAAAATGAGGGATTGTAGGAAGTTGGCACCCAACTCTCCTAGAAAAATGAAGTATTCTGGTAGATATTTAAAAGGCAGAATATTTCTTCTAAAAGAGTAGAACCCCAGAAGCAGAATCTCACCCCACCTTTGTTAATGGGTGGGCCATTAAGGCCTGAGCCAGAATACTTTACATAAGAAAGGTCTCCAGGTAAAGCTATAGCAATTGCCAAAAGCCCTTTTGGGCATAGATCATCCAGCAAGGGTCAACCAAGCTTGGAACTCAGGACAGCCTACAGAGTTGCCCCTCATGGGAGTCTGACAACCAATTAGAAACAAGCTTCAATTCAAATCCCAACAAAGGTTATAAAACCCAGATACTCTCAGCACCTCAGCCCTTTTTTTTCTTGATCTTCTCCTTCAAGTATGTGATCTTCTTTCTCTGGAGCTCCAGACCATGTGGTCCTGTTCACCATTAAACCTTCCAAGCAGCCTCCATGTTTCCAGTGTCTTTTTCCCCACTTGGAACTGAACCCAGAAGGATATTTCTTTCAACAGTTGTGGGAGAAAATTTGAGGAAGGAACATTCTATATGCTGCCTTGAGTTATTGGAAGAAAAGTGGGTTATAAATCTATCCTAATTTAAATAAATAACCAAGCAAACCAAATAAAGCAGAGTTGTTATGTTAGGCCTGGCCAAATCCTGTAGCATTCTGTTTGATCTGTGTAAATCAGATGAAATCACTTTAGTTTGAAAAACCAGTTCACTTTTCTTTAGAAAAGTCTTTTCCATGAACCCAGAGGTGACTGAATATTTCAAATCAACCTGGAGGCATCCAACTCAATTCAACAATTCAAATCAAGTTTGAGAGATTTAGTTTAGTTTAGTTTATTTGAACTTATAAGCCGCCCTCTCTCCCAAAGGACTCAGGGCGGCATACATAAAAAACAGGCAATACAAAAATTAAAACAAATTAAAAAAATATTAAATTACGGCCAAATAAACATTTCAAATTAAAACCCCAATCCCCTGTCAGTCCAGGCCGGATTGTAAGAATAACCATGTTTTAAGGTCACGGCAGAAGGATCGGAGATCAGGGGCCAGGTGCAAATCTAGGGGTAACTGATTCCAGAGGGTGGGCACTTCCACAGAGAAGGCCCTCCCCCTAGGGGTCACCAGCCAACAGTGTTTAGCTGACGGTGCCCCCAGGAGGCCCCGTCTGTGGGAGCGCACTGGGTGATTGGCATTTGTCGATGGCAGGAGACGTTCTTGCAGGTACCCCGGACCCAAGCCATATAGGGCCTTATAAGTTGTTACCAACACCTTGAATCTCACACGGAGGGCAACCGGCAGCCAATGCAGGATGCGCAGGAGGGGTGTAACATGGGAGAATTGGGACGCTCCCATCACCACCTGCGCAGCCGCCTTGTGCACCAGCTGAAGTCTCCGTATGACATGCAAGGGCAGCCCCATATAGAGAGCATTGCAGTAGTCGAGTCTAGAGGTAATGAGCGCATGAGTGACCATGCATAGCACGTCCCGGTCCAGATAGAGGTGCAACTGGCGCACAAGATGAACCTGTGCGAATGCCCCCCTGGTGACGGCTCCCACCTGCTCCTCCAAACTGAGCTGCACATCCAGGAGGACATCCAAGTTGCATGCCATATCCACAGGGGGCAGCACCTCTCCCCCTATGACCAATGATGGAATCTCTTGGATGACCCGAGATGACGGTACACACAGCCACTCAGTCTTGTTTGGGTTGAGCTGGAGCCTGTTCCTCCCCATCCAGTCCTGCACCGCATCCAGGCAGCGGGACATCACGGAGAGGGCATCACTGAGGTGGTTCGGGGTAGAGATGAAAAGTTGGATACCATCAGATTTGATCAGAGCTTTGAATTGCATTTTCTAATCATATATTTGCACAGCCCTCACTGCTACCTCCAGGATAGATCAGACATTCAAAATGTTATCCCAGCTCCTTTTCACATAGGTAAGCAGACTTCACTAAAAGAGGAAGCAGTTTTTATAGTTGTCTTTTATTTTACTAGATCAAAATTTGATCATTGTCCTTTGAATGTATTTTTTCAATGTTTACAAATGTCCTTGGGTCTAGCTATCATTTTTTCTCTTCTCTTCTTGGTTTTTTATTTGCTACCTTGGCACCTAGCACTTTTATGAATACTGGCTTAATATCACCTGAAATTATACTTGGTTTCTCAAACTATTTTTCATGACACTTTCCTTCTCCCTTGTGGTGTCTGGTGCCTTACTTCCTTGTTTATTTCTTGAATTGCTTTGCTGTCCCATTTGCCTACAGAAATGTATTTGTTTTGTACATCCGAAGAGGAAGCTCCACTTCTTGAAAAAGCACCTACTGAGTCCAAAGACTGATTCTGTTTTGGATGTGGCATAAATTATGACTTTTAGTTTTGACTGCAAGGACCTACATCTTGTTTTTGAGGTCTGTGGTAGAAAATAGATCAAGGAGGGTATATAGATTCACTGAGCATAAATATGTTTAGACAACTTACCAAAATTTAACTTTTCCAGCTAACAAGTTAATGATAGCATTAGAGCATAGTTACACATTGGATTAAATATATAATTGTGTATATTGGGAAAAGATTGCTATAAAATGCACATTAGATAATGGAAAAAGATAAAAGTAATGTTTTTTTTTTTTTAATTACATTTAATGCATTTATCAGACAATTTTGAATCGATAGATAATATGCCTGCTTATTACTAAGGTTTTTTTTTTTGGGTCCTTTTACCTACCCCGAGAGGATGGAAGGCTGAGTCAACCTTGAGCCTGGTGGGATTCGAGCCTACAGTAATTGTAGACAGCTGGATCTTAAGAGCAGGCATTTAACAGCCTGAGCCACCAAAGCTCTTGGTTGAGCTCAGTATGTTCTGATCCTAACATCTTTGTTCTTGGAACACATGGTTTTTTTATTGTCATTTTTAAAAACCACATAGAGCTGCTTAAAGTCATGGCTATTATAACTCATCTATATATATAAAAGCAAAATATCACTCACACATCATCACAAAATCTCCAGAACCATAAAGCCTACAAACTTGAAATTTGGCATGTATGTCCCTCTTGGCTTCTAAGTGCTCACTAAGAAAGGATTTTTCAAAATGACCATCAGAGCATTAGTATTTCGTATATTATTATTAACACGCTCTGATGCTAAGGAGTTCTACTTCCCCTCCCCACCTGCAAAACACAAGCAGAGGAAAGGAGTTTCAGTTTTAGTTTCACAGCACCAAGCAGTTTTAGTACAGAACAGTTGAGGTAAGCCACACCCAGACTCCTTGCTGTCTCCTTCTTGTTCACACAGCAAATACTGCTTCAGTTTCCAAACAGCCCTCAACTTGCTAACCAGATGAATACTGATGGATGCTGGTAGGCAGAGCCACAATTTTCCCCCTTATTTTCCTTCCACAAAACTAAGCCCGATCACATAGTTTTAGCTAAAATACAATTATAGAGCTAGTTTAATATAAGAGAAGAAAGATTATACTTTGCATTTAACATTCAATATTGCAGTGGGGAAAAAAACTTCTTTCACAGATAACAAGCTGGTATTAACATTAATGTTATTGTTATGTATGCAGGTTTAAAATCATTGGTTTAGTTTGAACTGTTCTTGTAAAATGTAAGAAATGATTGGTTTAAAAAGTGCGGGAAAACCCTGCATTCTGATTGGTTGGCAACTGTGGCTGCTGGCTATAAGTAGCAGCCGCAGCCCAGCCAAAGTGGGTTCGTTCTGAGCTGTAGTCACTAATAAACAAAGAGCTTGAAGCACTCCGCGTCCTGTCTCTTCATGCAAACTTAACACTGGCGAGAGGATGGGATCTCCTGAAGAAGAAGGCAATCAACGGAACAGAAGAAGATGGCTGCGCTGAACACCCCCCCCCAGCTTCGATCCGACGGCAGAAGACTCGAGACGTATGCATATCGTTTCCAAATGTATCTGGAAGGAAACGATCTTGCTGACATTTCTGAGAAGCGGAAGAGGGCGGTCTTTCTCGCACTGCTTGTCCAGCAGTTTTCAAGATGGCGAAGGCATTGGCAGGAGCTGCAAACATGAAGGTAATGGAATGGCCTGACTTAGAAAAGTTGTTAAGAGCCCATTACGCAAGTATCATGCCTCATTAAGAACCGAAGTTTACCGTCGTGATCAAGGGAAAGCAAAATGTAGATGACTTGTGCAAGTTTAAGAAACATTGGGGTGCATGTGAATTTAACAATTTAGAAGAGGCCATGTCGTCGATTTGTTTTGGGCCTTAAAGACAAGGTGCTTCAGAGCAAGTTATTACTAAGACCTAAGATCACGCTGAAGGAAGCAATAGAAGAGGCCTCTTCAGCAGAAGCTACCAAGTCCTCAGCAGCAGCCATGAAGAAAATTAACAAGGCCACAAGCCATCCTGATGTGGAAAAGTCCACAACAAATCATTGTGAGCAAAGATTCTGAGTCAGACTGTGAGGTGGAGGAAGGAATTTATAGACTCAGAATGGAGCGGAAAAAAGAAAGACCTGGGAAGAAAGAGGCAAGATTTCTACTGCAGAGGGTGGGGGAAGCACCCACGACTGAATGCTTCCTAGATACCATCTGCCTCCATTGTGAAAAAAGAGGACATCTAGCAAGAGTCTGCAAATCATCCAGAACTCCACCCAACAGAAGGAAGTTTCCTGACAAAGAATTCAAGCCCAACAACCTCAGTGAGAAAATGGGGCAAGCACAGAAGCAAAGGGAAGAATGAAACTCATCAGACAGTAACTATTGGTCATTCTTCTTCTATCAATAACAGAAAAGTGCATGTCAAGGTACTAATTGAAGGAAGGCCTTGCCAAATGGAAGTGGACTCCGGCTCATGTTTATCTATGGTGTCATGGGACACTATTCACAGACTACTCCCAAACATTCAGAAGAAGCATTTTAAGAAGCAAGCACTGACTCTTCAAGACTACCAATGGAACAAGATTCCAGTAGTTGGAACAAGAGAATTCAACGCGGAAGTTCAAAGCCACACCAAATGCTTGCCCCTGACCATCGTGGACAAGGATCGCCCAAGCTTGCTGGGACTTGAGTGGTTCAATCCACTAGGCATCAAGGTGACTGGCATCAATCATGTGAGCAACACTGAATGGGAGGAGGCCTTGAAGTCTGAGTTTCCAGAGGTCTTCAGCAAGGATTGGGCAAGTATATGGGGACCCCTATCACTTTCAATCTAGATCCCAAGGTGCCACCAATTCGCTTAAAGCCCAGAAGGGTCCCATTTGCCTTAAAGGAAAAAATTGATGCACAATTAGATAAACTAATAGCTCAAGGAGTTTTAGAGCCCACTGACCACTCCAGGTGGGAGACACCCATAGTCACACCAGTCAAACTGATGGGTCAGTAAGAATCTGTGGAGACTATAAGGAGACATTGAACCTTGTGCTTCAACAGAGCGCATATCCAGTTCCAGTGGTGCATCATTTACTACATTCACTTGGCAGGGTCTTTGCCAAATTGGATCTGGCCCAGGCATATCAACAGTTAACAGTTGATGATGCCACTGCAGAGGCCCAAACCATTGTGACTCATAGAGGTGCTTTCAAATGTAAAAGGTTACAGTTTGGAGTAAGCGTGGCACCAGGCATCTTCCAAAGCCTTATGGAAAGGATGCTCCAAGGACTGCCAGGGGTAGTACCTTACTTTGATGATGTGTTAATCTCTGCTGAAATTGCCAGAGAGGCTGCCAAAGACACTTTATTGGCTCCTGTTATAGGCTGGATTAAGAAAGGTTGGCCTCTTCAAGATCTACCTCAACTTGCCCAACCTTTTAAATTCAGGCAAACTAAATTATCTGTATTAAGAGGATGTATTTTGTGGGGTAACAGGGTGGTTATTCCTGCAAAACTGCAAAAAGAGGTTTTGGAAATGTTACATGAGGGTCATCCAGGTATTGTCAGAATGAAGGGATTGGCCAGGAGTTATGTATGGTGGCCAGGTATTGACAAAATGGTTGAAAACTGGTTGCATCTTGTCCCAACTGTCAGGTAGTCAGGCCTGCCCCACCTCTCAGCCCCCACACAGGAATGGGAATGTCCTAGGGCCCATGGTCCAGGATTCACATGATTTTGCTGGCCCTACCAGAGGGCACACTTTCCTTATTATAGTAGATGCATATTCCAAATGGCTAGAGGTCATCCCTATGGCATCCACCACAACTGATGCTGTCATCAAACAGCTTAAAAAGCTTTTTGTAACTCACGGTTACCTGATGTACTGTTTCTGACAATGGTCCTCAATTTACATCCAACCTTTTTGAATCATATCTAGCACAGCAGGGTATCAGACATGCCCTGACAGCCCTGGGCATCCTTCGGCCGGCCGGGCTGAACGTATGGTACGATTTACCAAGGAAAAACTTCAGCAATTGGGTCCAGGGGATATCACTGAGAGAGTTGAAAAACTTCTCAGTGTTCAGCATATCACTCTAACCCATCAACTAACTTATCCCCAGCAGAGTTGTTGATGGGTAGAAACTCAGGTCTCCCCTTGACCTTCATCCCACCACTAACATACCACTAGATTCCACTAGCAAAGTTCGCATGTTCACTGTGGGTGATTCTGTTTATGCTAAGAACCTTATGGGTGAACCTTTATGGATTCCTGCTGAGATAACCCAAATCACAGGCCCTCAATCTTACAGGGGTACAAACAGAGGATGGTGTCCTCTGGAGCAGGCACATTGATCAGCTTAGATCCAGATTACCTCAGGAACATCGCAATTGTTCCTCTCTAGTTCCATACCTAATACCTCTTCTAGGGGAAGGGGAGGATCATGAGTGTAATGAACAAGCAAGAATCAACCCCATGTGTAACGAGCTAACACGACAGGAACCATCCCAAAACCTGTCACAATACCAACAACCATTTTCACAAATGGAAGATTGCACATCATTACCTGATTTAGGTGCTGACATTGGGTTGGAGATGGATTGGGAGGAGAGACCAGGTTGTAGTAACCAAACAGGTTCTACCTTTACTACAAGTAATGTAAGCAGTAAGGAAATGTCAGCAGACACATTTCCTCCCTCACAAGGTGAGAACCTTAAAACATCTGAACCACGTAGGTCTCAACGCACGTAAGAGCCCCACCTATTTAAAAGAATACATTAGATAGGCTGGGGTTTGAGTATGGACTGAACCTAGTGGGGAGGGGTGTTATGTATGCAGGTTTAAAGTCATTGGTTTAGTTTGAACTGTTCTTGTAAAATGTAAGAAATGATTGGTTTAAAAAGTGTGGGAAAACCCTGCACTCTGATTGGCTGGCAACTGCGGCTGCTGGCTATAAGTAGCAGCCGCAGCCCAGCGAAAGTGGGTTCGTTCTGAGCTGTAGTCACTAATAAACAAAGAGCTTGAAGCACTCCGCGTCTGTCTCTTCATGCAAACTTAACAGTTTTTTGTGAAGAAATGTCAGTACATTAGGATGTTCTGCAAAATACATGGCTTAGCCTTATATTTAACTTCCTGTCATTTATAACGACTGTCCCTTCTGATCTTTTCCTCCTGGGTAAAATCAGCACTTGCTTTTTCCCTGCTGTACCTCCTGTCCTGCTCCAGGATTCCAGTTAATATTTGAAAACTGTCAGCCAACACATTTTTCTCTAAATGGGCCTGCTTAACATTGTGTGAGCATTTGGATGAGTAGCTCCACATGTTCATCCAGTTAGAGAAAGGAGAATGATTCCTTAACCAAAAAATTCCAGATACAGGTTATCATTCATGTAAGACAATCACTGCAACTTCTTCAGTTTTTTCCACTCCATTGCTGCTTATAGGAGTAAAAACAACACCCTAAATGAAGATCTTCTTGTCTTCTGGGCCTAGTTAGGGACTTCCTTCCAGACTTCCACGAAAATGACTATATTAGAAAGGTCTACAATATTGATATTGGCTTTGGGAAACTTGAGCAGCAGCTCCATAGGGAAGGAAGTGGCATAAGCAAGGTCTGTGGAATGTACAGAATCTGAAAGGAGAGAACTGGAGTGTCCCTTTTTAAAAAAAATAAGTCGCACATTACTGTTCTGGTTTTGTGCTTTCACCCTGCTAAACAGAAGTCCTCTTACAAGTGATTGGTTAGCTTTCATTGCAGAAAATGCTGATCCCAGCATAAAAGTCCTTTCTATCCAGTTGCAATGGCATGCCACAATATTTCAGAACTGACATTTTCTAGGATCGAATGAGCCTGAGGTGCCAACAGGGTTTTCCTCCTCAGGCAAATGTTCAGCTGTTCTGCTGCACCTTCAGTTTGTCACATGACTGACAGCTCATGTTCTGTGTTGATGGAGTTCCCTGGACTGAATTCAGTGCCTATACAGAGCTTCTCTTGGACATCCAAAGGACTGTGCCTCAATTAATATGATCTCAGTTCTGTACAAACTCAGCTCAAAATGCCAATCCAATCTCATCAAGACCATCAGCACACCAACCAAGCATTCTTCTGATGAAGAACACAATGAGGGTTTTCCCCAATGCATTGTGAGTCCCCCTGCTGACACTTCTCTTTCTTGGAAGATCTAAGGAACTGTGGTAAATGTTTTTGCATGCAACTCTCACAAGTATTGCCTCCCCCCCAAATAAAAATGCATATTTGATATGTTCACATACAAATGTAGGAATAATAATTACATTTTAATAGATACATAATGATCTCATTAGAATGGGATATTTTGAAGGGGTTTAATGGCAATGGGCAACATCAAGGGTCTAGCCTCCCTTTTTATAATTCTTTATCTCTAAACTGGAGATGCTTTGAGATGTTGCTGGAGAAAAAAAGAATTTCCCATAGTACTCTTTTCCTACCATTATGCTTGAACCATTTCTCTGAGATCTTAACACTCTTCAATCAAGTGAATTAAGTATTCTTGAGATTTGTTTAATACCACACAATGCAGTAGTAATTAAAATGGAAGCAACATTTTATGATAAATAGCGATCAATCACATTTCTTAAGTTCTCCAAAATCTATCCTTAGAACCCATTCCTACATATATATTTATTTTCCTGGGTAATAAAAGGACAGCCTTTATCCTGGAATTTAAACTCTTAATTTATTTAAATATGCTGGAAAGAATGGAAAATGTATTTATTTATTTATTTATTTATTCTTATATGCTGCCCTATCTCCCTAGGGACTCAGGGCGGCTCACATAAAAACACCCAATACAAAAGTTGAGAAAGAATTAAAAAATTATTAAACCTAATTCGGCCAAATAAAGTATTTAAACCCCATCACATGACGTTTAAAGCTAAACCCCCCTCAGTCCAGGCCAGTTTGTTTGAATAACCAAGTCTTTAGGCCGCAGCGGAAGGAGCGGAGGTCGGGGGCCAATTGTAGCTCCAGGGGAAGCTGGTTCCATAAAGTGGGCACCCCCACAGAGAAGACCCTTCCCCTAGGGACCGCCAGCCGACATTGTTTGGCCGACGGTACCCCAAGGAGGCCCTGTCTGTGGGCACACACTGGGTGATGGGTATTCGATGCTGGCAGGAGACGTTCCCACAAGTACCCCGGCCCTAAGCCATGTAGGGCTTTATAGGTAAGTACCAGCACCTTGAATCTCATGCAGAGGGCAACTGGCAACCAATGCAACTCGTGCAGGAGGGGTGTAAAATGTGCTGTTATGCTGTGGAAATTAATAATTTTGTAAATGTATCAAGAATACTATTTTTGAAATAATGTGGGATTATAGCTGGTTTTTTTCCCTTAAGATAGTGAAAGCAGACTGAGAAATTGATTTTTAAACAGAATGTCATTAAGAAGAACCAAGGATAAAAGCATCTGGAATTTTAATTTAGGTATCTGTTGAGGTTTGATGTTCTACCAGCTTTATTGTGTAGGTGGTGTTTTATCCTACAATTTGGCCACTTTTCCAATCCTCCAGTTGAGAATATAGAAATTAGAATTTCTTGGTAGTTTCTTTAGATTTATTGGAGTGCTCCTGTATATGAGTGTGTGGGGAAATCATTCAAGCACAAAGTTTTGGCAGGATCAGCATAAAGAAATGGTGTGCTGGAATAGTTTCATGATACAGATAATTCTGAGAGTGAATATAGAAGGAAAAATAATAGGTCTCTATTGAATAAGAACACACATATATATGCTTGAATCAGTTACATTTATAAATATATAATAGGCATATTATAACATTACAGATGTTAAGGTATGGTTCATTGATCCAGGAGTTGTTTCTATTTTCCACTTGGATATCATGTAGCAATGCATACATTCCTCACCTTACATTTTGCCAAAAATGAGGAAAAGGAGGGACTTAATTTGCACATAAATTCAACCCACTCAGAAATATAGATTTAAATAAATGAAACTGGGTGGTATTATCATAAGAATAGCCCTGTTGGATGAGGCCAAAGTGAATAATTTTGGGGAAGCTCAAAAAAAGGGCACTGGGGGAATAGTCCTCTTCCATCTTTTTCTTCATGCCAATTGTTTTTTGAAGTATGGTGCCTATAATCATGGAGGGGTCATTATTCCCCACTTTTATTGTACCCTATGGCTATCATTAAGTGTTGTACCTATGGTTCTTGACTCTTGATGAATGTATCTTTTCTTTTATGTATACTGAGAGTATTTGCACCAAGACAAATTCCTTGTGTGTCCAATAACACTTGGCCAATAAAGAATTCTATTCTATTCTATTCTGTTCTGTTCTGTTCTGTTCTGTTCTATTCTACTCTACTCTATTCTATCTCTGTAACATTCTACTGTCTCTCTATTTCTTATCCTTCTATTAATGTGGGGAGAGAAGAAAACCAAAGTTGTGAGTTCTTTAGGATATAAGGAGCCTGTGTAGATTTGGGAACTTTAACAGAATAGCAGATTTGGAAAGGACCTCAAAAGTCTTCTACTCCAACCTCCTGCTCAAGCAGGAAACCTTGTACCATTTCAGACAAATGGTTGTCAATCTCTTCTTAAAAATCTCCAGTGTTGGAACACCCATAACTTCTGGAGGCAACTCGTTCCACTGATTGTTTTCACTGTCAGGAAATTTCTCCTTAGTTCTAGTTTGCTTTTCTCCATGATTAGTTTCCATCCTTTGCTTCTTGTCTTGTCATCTGGTGCTTTGGAGACTAGATTGGGCCCCCTTTTCCTTGTGGCAGCTCCTCAAATATTGGAACACTATTATCCTGCCACCCCAATCCTTCTTTTCGTTAAACTAGACATACCCAATTCCTGCAGCTATCCTTCATATGTTTTAGCCTTTATTTTAGGGAATTGGAGAACTCGAAAGATACTCCAGAGTACATCAAACATGTAGAGCTTGATTGATACATTTTGGGCTCTTTTCAGAATCAATTGGTGTGTGTGTGTGTGTGAAGTAGTTAAGAGTGAGAATAGAAGGAATTTCCTTCTTAATTATTTTGTCACAAAATTTTAACTATGTGATTTGGGCCTTTCTTTCATGGTTTTGGGGGAAGGGAGGTTAAAGATGAGAATGGGAGCAGTTCATTACCTGGAAGCCATATATTCCCATTCCCAGATTTGTTTTGAAAAAAAAAATGCATTCCCCAAATTCAACATTTTTGCAAAGAATATTAGCAAAACAGTCTTGGCTTTTTGAGGTGCTGCAGATTGGGTGCTGGGGAGCTTCATATGGTCTTTAAGACATGGATGATCTGCTATGCTAGCTGAGGAATTCTGGGAGTTGAAGTCCACAAGTCTTAAAGTTGCCAAGTTTGGAGATAGAGGAAGGATCAGAATACCACAGTAATAATGACGAACAGTATATAGCTTGCAAAATATTTTCTTAAGTAACCTTCCTGAACACTCCAGACTTTTCAGAAGACAGATCTCTTAATCTCTGATCACTGAATATTCTAGTTAAGGTTGGTGGAAATTGTAATCCAAATTAATCATAGATGTCACCAGTTTACAGAAAACCGATTTAAACTGCCCATTTTTGAAATACATTAATATAAATGTGCTTCAATGATATTTGGGATCAAGGATGTGCTTAGCAAATGTCCTTCTTACCAAAGGGATCCTTCAACCATTTCCTCATATCTGACCTCAAATTTAAATGGTGTTTTGATAATTCTTCCCTCACTTTTGTATTGTTTGCATGATCTCTTTTCCCAAACCTAGTTTTCTCTCTTGTCTTTGGGATAAGTGCCCTGTATTTTTTTATGGAGAGGCCAAACAATGTATTAAAAATGGAAATACTATCTCCTCACTAAAGCCCCTACAAATAATTATGATTGCTATATATGTAAGCCATTGCAAAATATTTCAAGTCTATAACACGTTTTACAGCAACAAATGATTTTTAGAGCACAGTTTCCAAGTTTATGGCCTCTTTTTCTTTAGATGCTTGTCCCAATTGCATCTTCTATTTCATCAAATATGGGAAAGAAACTATGAGAATAAATGGATGCTCCATATGAACTGCTTTCTACAAATGGACCATGCTAAATGACTATAAAATGGTTTTCCTTTGGAGCTGTGCTGAGCTGCTAGCACGTTGATGAGGCAAAATCTACAGGGAATCATTATTTCCATTTAAGGTATCCCAACTTTCATACTTTGGTTTAAGTTGCCTGTGGGGAAGCATTTCAAATGGATGAAGTGGAGAAATTTGCACTTCCTTAAGAAAACATGGAGTATTTCCTTCCCTCTGTCAGAAATGAAAACAGAAAATACAAACTAATTCATCATGAGATTTTCATTTTATGGTTTTCTCTCTAGCATCCCCACTCCCATGACTCATTTTTTCTTTTCTTTCCCCTGTCAGCTTTATGGCTTATAACTGTGATTGATGATCTTTTCTTCTATATATCATGTAAAAGAATTTAGGATTAAAATCTACTTGTATTCACAGCTTGCCTTCTGTCACCCTACCAAGCCTCTGCATAACACATGGAGCTAAATATCAGAGAGAGACATCAGTGCAGCAGAAGGATGGTATTTTATTGTACAGATTTAATTGGACACTAGTGTAAAATGAGGAAATTGTCATGCTTAAAAGTTAATGTGAATTAGTAATATATTGGGATTCGTTACTTGATGAATTGACATTCCAAATGTGAACCTTCTTTTGAGGATTTTTTTTTACACATTTTTTTTCCAAGTGCAATTTCCTCTCTTTTCTCCTTAGTTGCTGCATATATTTCAAGTGATCCATAGGTCTGATTGCAATCCAGAAACACACACTATATTTTCATTTGGGTAACATGGAATGTGTTAAGTTTGCATGAAGAGACAGACGCGGAGTGCTTCAAGCTCTTTGTTTATTAGTGACTACAGCTCAGAACTTTGGCTGGGCTGCGGCTGCTACTTATAGCCAGCAGCCGCAGTTGCCAGCCAATCAGAGTGCAGGGTTTTCCCACACTTTTTAAACCAATCATTTCTTACATTTTACAAGAACAGTTCAAACTAAACCAATGACATACATAACACCCCTCCCCACTAGGTTCAGTCCATACTCAAACCCCAACCTATCTAATGTATTCTTTTAAATAGGTGGGGCTCTTACGCAATGCTTGAGACCACGTGGTTCAGATGTTTTAAGGTTCTCACCTTGTGAGGGAGGAAATGTGTCTGCTGACATTTCCTTACTAGGACTTACAGTAATGGTAGAACCTGTTTGGTTACTACAACCTGGTCTCTCCTCCCAATCCATCTCCAATCCAATGTCAGCACCTAAATCAGGTAGTGATGTGCCATCTTCCATTTGTGAAAATGGTTGTTGGTATTGTGACAGGTTTTGGGATGGTTCCTGTCGTGTTAGCTCATTACACATGGGGTTGATTCTTGCTTGTTGATTACACTCATGATCCTCCCCTTCCCCCCTAGAAGAGGCAGTATGTATGGGAACCAGAGAGGAGCAAAAGCGATACTCCTGAGGCAATCTGGATCTTAACTGATCAATGTGCCTGCTCCAGAGGACACCATCCTCTGTTTGTACCCTGTAAGACCTGGGGCCTGTGATTTGGGTTATCTCAGCAGGAATCCATAATGGTTCACCCATAAGATTCTTAGCATAAACAGAATCACCCACAGTGAATGTGCAAATTTTGCTAGTGGAATCTAGTGGTGCTGAGTGCGTAAGTGGGATGAAGGAGATCAAGGGGAGACCTGAGTTTCCTACCCATCAACAATTCAGCTGGGGACAAATTAGTTGAGGGGTTGGGAGTGATATGCTGAACACTGAAAAGTTTTTCAACTCTCTCAGTGATATCCCCTGGACCCAATTGCTGAAGTTTTTCCTTGGTAAATCATACCATACGTTCAGCCCGGCCGTTAGCCGAAGGATGCCCAGGGGCTGTCAGGGCATGTCTGATACCCTGTTGTGCTAGATATGATGCAAAAAGGTTGGATGTAAATTCAGGGCCATTGTCAGAAATAAGCACATCAGGTAACCCGTGAGTTACAAAAAGCTTTTAAAGCTGTTTGATGACAGCTTCAGTTGTGGTGGATGCCATAGGGATAACCTCCAGCCATTTGGAATATGCATCAACTATAATAAGGAAAGTGTGCCCTCTGGTAGGGCCAGCAAAATCAATGTGAATCTTGGACCACAGGCCCCTAGGACATTCCCATTCCTGTGTGGGGGCGAGAGGTGGGGCAGGCCTGACTACCTGACAGTTGGGACAAGATGCAACCCAGTTTTCAACCATTTTGTCAATACCTGGCCACCATACATAACTCCTGGCCAATCCCTTCATTCTGACAATTCCCGGATGACCCTCATGTAACATTTCCAAAACCTCTTTTTGTAGTTTTGCAGGAATAACCACCCTGTTACCCCACAAAATACATCCTCTTAATACAGATTATTCAGTTTGCCTGGATTTGAAAGGTTGGGCGAGTTGAGGTAGATCTTGAAGTGGCCAACCGTTCTTAATCCAGCCTATAACAGGAGCCAATAAAGTGTCTTTGGCAGTCTCTCTGGCAATTTGAGCAGCATGTACTGGAAGCTTGGCAACAGTTTCTAGAAAAAAGGTATGAGTCTCAGGAACAGGGTCCTCAATGTGTGAAGGAAGTAGGCAGTGATTCAAAGCATTTGCATGCCCAATGTCTTTGCCAGGTCTGTGGATCAATTTGTATGAATAAGCAGCAAGAAATTCAGTCAATCTCAGCATTCTCAGTAACAGGATCATGGGCGTTGGTTTGTCCCCTGCCACAATATCTAAAAGAGGTTTGTGATCTGTGACATCAGTAAATGTTCTCCCATATAAATACTCATGGAATTTCTTGACAGCTGCTACAATTGCCAAGGCTTCCTTATCCAGTTGGCTGTAGTTCCTCTCTGCTTTAGTCAAGGTGCGAGAGTAAAATGCAATAGGAGCTTCCCTCCCGCTGGGAAGCATATGGCTCAATAACCCCCCCACTCCAAAAGGGGAGGCATCACAAGTCAGAACAACAGGAAGATTCTCAGAGAACTGTATCAGCACAGCATCAGACATGATTTGTCTCTTGATATTGTTAAATGCAGCTTGTTCCTTCCTCCCCCAGACCCAAACAGATTTCTTGTCCAGCAACCTATGTAGGGGTTCTGCAATGGTTGCCTTCTGAGGTAGAAACATATGATAAAAGAAAGAGCCTTGGTGGCTCAGGCTGTTAATTGCCTGCACTTAAGTTCCAGCTGAGTTGTTGTGGACTTTTCCACATCAGGATGGCTTGTGGCCTTGTTGATTTTCTTCATGACCGCTGCTGAGGACTTGGTAGCTTCTGCTGAAGAGGCCTCTTCTATTGCTTCCTTCAGCGTGATCTTAGGTCTTAGTAATAACTTGCTCTGAAGCACCTTGTCTTTAAGGCCCAGAACAAATCGATCGCAAGATGGCCTCTTCTAAATTGTTAAATTCACAAGCACCCCCAATGTCTCTTAAACTTGCCATGAAGTCATTTACATTTTCGCTTTCCCCTTGATCTCGATGGTAAAACTCGTGTCTCTTAATGAGGCACGATACTTGTGGGGCATAATGGGCTCTTAACAACTTTTCTAAGTCAGGCCATTCCATTACCTTCATGTTTGCAGCTCCCGCCAATGCCTTCGCCATCTTGAAAACTGCTGGACCGCAGTGCGTGAGAAAGACCGCCCTCTTCCACTTCTCGGAAATGTCGGCAAGATCATTTCCTTCCAGATACATTTGGAAACGATCTGCATACGACTCCCAGTCTTCTGCCGTCGGATCAAACGGGGCTGGGGGGGTGTTCAGCGCAGCCATCTCTCTCTCTTCTGTTCCGCTTGCCTTCTTCTTCAGGGAGATCCCACCTTCGTCGCCAGTGTTAAGTTTGCATGAAGAGACAGATGCGGAATGCTTCAAGCTCTTTCTTTATTAGTGACTACAGCTCAGAATGAACCCACTTTGGCTGGGCTGCGGCTGCTACTTATAGCCAGCAGCCGCAGTTGCCAGCCAATCAGAGTGCAGGGTTTTCCCGCACTTTTTAAACCAATCATTTCTTACATTTTACAAGAACAGTTCAAACTAAACCAATGACTTTAAACCTGCATACATAACAGAATGCATATTGCGTAAACCAAATTCCAAACAAATTGCCCCTTGTTAAGAGCAATTTTGTCTTGCTGCTTCTGTTGCTTTTTTTTTTTGTAGAACCTTTCAAAACAGCATTAGTAACACCTAGATGTTTAAGGGTGATTGCATGGACTTTTCATAACAGGAATTTGAAAACAGTTTCAGCTTAAGAATAGAATAGAACAGAATTCTTTATTGGCCAAGTGTGATTGGACACACAAGGAATTTGTCTTCAGTGCATAAGCTCTCAGTGTACATAAAAGCTATAAGTGATAAATCGTGATCATAGTCATCATAAAAATACATTCATTATAAATCATAAGGGCCTTGGTGGCTCAGGCTGTTAATTGCCTGCACTTAAGATCCAGCTGCCTACAACTGCTGTAGGCTCGAATCCCACCAGGCTCAAGGTTGACTCAGCCTTCCATCCTCTCGGGGTAGGTAAATTGAGGACCCAAGATTGTTGGGGGCAATTAGCTGACCTTGTAAAAATGCCGCTTAGTAATAAGCAGGCATATACAATGGAATGAAGGCTATTGCTGAGCACACTGGGTTGTATCCCAAAATTGTAAGCCCTGAGTCTTCGGAGAAGGGCGCATATAAATGTAATTAAAAAAAAAATTGAGGACCCAAGATTGTTGGGGCAATAAGCTGACTTTGTAAAAATGCCTTAATAAGCAGGCATATAGTAATGAAGGCTATTGCACACTGGGTTGTATCCCAAAATTATAAGCCGTATGAGTCTTCGGAGAAGGGCGGCATATAAATGTAATTAAAAATAAAAATAAAAATAAAATAAGGTACAATACTTAATGATAGTCATAGGATACTAAATGAGCAATCAACATAAATAATATTAGGAAACTAAATAAAACAATATAAATTGTAAGGATACAAGCAACAAAGTAGAAAAGTTGATGGCTAATAGGAAAGATGAGAAGAAGAATAGTAATACAGCCTTACTAAATAGTTTGACAGTGTTGTGGGAATTATACAAACTATCTACTGTTGAAAATATATGAAGGACGAAATGTGGGAAGAGTCACCTTTCCTCCTTCATATATCGATTGATATCATTTATTGTATATCCTCCTCTTCCTCCTCCATTAAAATTAAATGAAAAAATTAAAAGTGGGGAAATATTCATCTCCAGTTAGAAAACTGGTCAAAGAGAGGTATAGTAAAAGAAAGATCCAAATGCAGCTTCCAAGAGAATGCCTCCATTGCTTTGCCACAGTGTAGAAGAAGGCTTTCTTCTGTGTGTCAGGTATATAAGGGTCCTTTTAAAAAAAAGGCCTCTTCTGCTCATCTAATGAACTGAAGAGCTTCCTACCAGGAGAACTGGTCATTTAGATAGTCAGGTCCCAAGCTATTTTGGAATTTTAAGATTAATATCAGTATCTGAAATGGTCCTCAGTAAATAACCAGAAACAATGCAGATCTTTCAGTTCAATTATAATTGATTCTGTTACCACTTATTTGTAGCATTTTGTACTAGTTGTCACTCCTGGGATCTTTTCAAAAGTAGTCCCATGTGGTGCCTTTTGCAGTAGTCCGTACAGAATACATATCAAGTGTGAAACATTTCCTTTAAATACTGTAAGACCAGATCTTAACCAGGTTGCAGTTAGTAAGTTGGATGTAATTTGCAATAATACTGTTTATCAGAGTCACCATTTGTGAGTCAGAGGCAGCTAAGGATCAAGAAATATTCATGGACTATGTGCCTTGGGGAAATATAATACCTAGAAAACATGTTCAACTTAGATCCTAAACTCCAGTTTCCTATTAACCAACATGACTCCATTTTGTTTAACTTTATTATAATTTCATTTTGTGTTCCTCATTAAAGTTTACTGAACTTTGGTATTCACAATATTATATTGCTCCTTAGGATTACATGGTAATATTAATGTTGTTGTTGTTAGTTGCGAAGTCATGTCCGACCCATCGCAACCCCATGAACAATGTTCCTCCAGACTTCCCTGTCCTCTACCATCTTCTGGAGTCAATTTAAGCTCACACCTACTGCTTCAGTGATTCCATCCAGCCACCTTATTCTCTGTTGTCCCCTTCTTCTTTTGCCCTCAATTGTTCCCAACATTAGGCTCTTTCCAATGAGTCCTTCCTTCTCAATAGGTGGCCAAAGTATTTTAGTTTCATCTTCAGGATCTGGCCTTCTAAAGAGCAGTCAGGGTTGATCTTCTCTAGGACTGACCATTTTGATTGCCTTGCAGTCCAAGGGACTCTCAGGAGTCTTCTCACTATAGTTCAAAGGTCTCAGTTCTGTGGCATGGTAATATTTATTATTTATTTATTTATTAATTTGACTTGTATGCCGCCCCTCTCCCGAACAGACTCAGGGCGGCTCACAATTAAAACCAACACAATAAATAATTACCTAAAATAGAATTAAACCCAACAAGCCAAATTACTAAAACAAATTATAAAACAAACCCCTCCCCCCCAAGAGAAGTCAGCACAGCGCAGCCTGCTCAAATAGCTAAGTTTTCAGGTCGTGGCGGAAGGTGCAGAGGTCGGGGGCCAGGCGGAGTCCCAGAGGTAGTTGATTCCATAGGGTGGGAGCTGCCACAGCGTAGGCCCTCCCCTGCGTCACTGCCAAGCAACAGTGAGTCACAGATGGCACGCCGAGGAGTCCCTGCCTGTGTGCTCGTACAGGGCGGTTGGTATTCGATGCCAGCAGTAGACATTCCCGTAGATAGCCCGGACCCATGTCTCATAGGACTTTGAATGTCAATACCAAAACCTTGAATCTCATTCAGAGGGCAACTGGCAACCAATGCAGGCCACGCAGGAGGGGCGTAACATGGGAGAACCGGGAAGTTCCCATCACAACCCGCGTGGCAGCATTTTGCACCAGCTGAAGCCTCCGGATGGTATGCAAGGGCAGTCCTAGATAGCGAGCGTTGCAGTAGTCGAGTCACAAGGTGACAAGTGCCTGAGTGACCGTGCACAGGGCATCTCGGTCCAGATATGGGCATAACTGGCGAACCAGCCGGACCTGGGCAAAGGCCTCCCTGGCCACGGCTCCCACCTGCTCCTCCAACCTGAGCCGTGAGTCCAGGAGGACCCCCAGATTCTGTGCCCTGTCCACGGGGGGCAACACCTCTCCCCCCATGACCAAAGATGGAATCTCCTGACTGGGTCGAGATGTCTGTATGCACAGCCACTCTGTCTTAGCCAGATTGAGCCGAAGCATGTTACTGTCCATCCAGATCTGTACCGCATCCAAACAGCAGGACATCACGGAGAGGGCATCACTGATGTGGCCTGGGGTGGAGATGTATAACTGTGTATCATCAGCGTACTGATGATACTTCACCCCAAAGCCGTGGATGATCTCACCCAACGGATTCATATAGATGTTGAACAGGAGGGGCGAGAGGACAGACCCTGAGGGACCCCACAAGTGAGAGCCATTGGAGTCGACCTCTGCCCCCCTGCCAACACTGATTGTGAGCGTCCTGAGAGGAAGGAGGCGAACCACTGCAGCACAGTGCCTCCCACTCCCAACCCCCGAGACACCGCAATAAGATACCATGGTCGATGGTATCGAAAGCCGCTGAGAGATCTAACAGGACCAGGACAGAGGAAAAAACCCTGTCCCGAGCCCTCAGGAGATCATCCATCAGTGCGACCAATGCCGTCTCCATGCTATACCCGGGTCGAAAGCCCGATTGGTATGGATCCAGGTAGTAGCTCTCATCAAAAAGCTCTGTTGATCTCCCCGCCCAAACCTTTATGAAATAGTTAAACTGTCTTGGAGTAAAAGAGAATGCTGTGGGATACTATAGATTAATGGCCTGATGTTGATGGTAGCTCTAGGATCATCTTCTGGAGATGATAAGGTACAAACGATAGAACCATTCAAAAATACTCCCCCCATTGTCCAGAATGGTTGTGAACATTGTTTTTAGGTGTTCAAATATAGTGATATGGATGTTAAATGGTAATAAAATGGAACTATTTTAAATAGAAATGAATGAATAAGATGGATATTAACATTAATGGCCGAGTTGAATTGAATTTGAATAGAAATAATTACCTTAGTCATTATTGTTATATATATGCACATTTTTCCTTTTCTACTGCAGGAGATTTGCTAAAGTGATCAAATAAATTCTGAATATGGTTGAAAGACTGATTTAGATGGGTCAATGTATTAATGTTGATTTTGTTGGATACATTATCCCATCCATCAAGAAGTTTCTTGCATGGTGTAGCATAGAGTAGGAATGACCTTTCATGCTTTCCATATCTATTGTGCTGCTTTTATGTAGACAAAAAGTTTAAGGCTGACGATTCTTGCTAATTATGAACAGAATTATTTCAAGTGGCTGTGAAAAATTCTATGTCCCTTTGATACAGATCTATAGATAATTCAAAAATATTTGCCCCTGGTTCATATTTCCCTTTCTTTCCTTTTCCTGCCTCCCCCCCATGTTAGAGTTAATGATTTGATATTTGTTGATGTTTACTAAATAAACACCAGGTATTTTTCTACCTGGGAGATGTACTTGCTCTGATCTTGAGGTAGGTATTGACTGGGAGTGTACTTGGTGCAAACTTAACTGAAAATTACTCATAATAACTCTAACAGGTGCAAGCACATACTGCCAAATGTAGGGTGATAACAAACATTTAGCAATAAATCCCTTTTCCTTTATATTTTTCTCATTACGTATATATTCTTCCTCTCTTCTATAGGTGGAATGATTTGTGGTACTAATTGAGAATTTTCTCAAACCCCACTCCAGTCTTTTCTAATTCTTTCCACTCTATCCCATTGCCTTTTCCCAAATGGGATGAGTTTCTAAGCTTTCCATCTTAGTTATTATTGAAAAAAGCCTTTGTATATTCAAACAATCAGTCTAATTTAATCAGCTATCAGCTGAGGTTAATATATTCCATATGTTCCTCTAAATCATAATATACACTGTACAGCTTTGTTGTGAGAGTTACATGCAGTATTTTATAGATTATTAGCACTGTGCCAGTAATGAATTTTCATTTTTATTTGGTAAGCTTGAAAGATAGTTTCTCCAGCTGCTGATCCAGAAGAAGCTTTTGTGTCTGTCTGAAATCATAGTGGAAAACATGGAAGGCAAACTGTATTTAAGATTTAGCAATCATGCTGGCGGCATCTTCTGGAAACCAAGTCTGTAAATTTTATTACTGTTAAATGTTTCTAATGGGAGTTGACAAATAGTTGAATAGATCTACTTTTTCTTTCCACTTGGCAAAGAAAGGAAAGGAAAATATTTCTTTATTGCACAATGAGAACTACATTAATCGAGAAATCCATTCATCTCAATACTGTAGAAGTATCAGTTAAGCTAACTTTTCTTGGGTTCTCTTTTACATAGAATGATGAAATTACAGGGTGCTGCAGGGAAGTTGCAAAAAATTTATGAGAGTCATAAAATGGTTATTGTAATACTATTATGGGCGACAGGGACAATATAAATATTTTTGAATTATTCATTGTCCATATGCCACATTGGAGGAAAAATCCACAGAGAGGCATGATGGCTTGTAACAGAGACATGGCTGAAGGAAGTAAAAAATAAAACCGTCAGAGAAAAGATTAAATGAATGCTTCACTCAATTTATATTACCATCTGTGTGAACAACAATAGCTTTTATAGGTACATTGTTGCTTTTCATCAATGTAAATGCCAGTCAAAAGACAAGCATATTAACTAAATATTAATTGGACAAGATAGCATTGCAACTGATAAATACTATAATTTGACAAACGTGCTTCCTTTTAGAACTCTCAAGTCAGATTCATGATTATCTTATGAAGTTCTCATGAAAGTTCACAGAACATAGAATCATATAGAAGTACTATAAGTACTAACTTTAAGATTACTTAGAAGCAGGGGTGGGATTCAAATTTCTTAACAACCGGTTCTGTGGGTGTGGCCTAATTTGTGAGTGTGGCTTGGTGGTCATGTGCCTGGCTGGGCATGGCTTGCTGACTGGGCATAGCTTGGTGGTCATGTGAGTGGCTGGGCATGGCTTGTATGTAAATATTATAAATATTTATGTAAATATTCAATTTTTTTATAAAAAAAGAGCAACTTTTACCCAAAATCAGGCAAAGCAGGCAGGCAGATTGAGTTGCCCACAGAATCACAGATTCACTTAGAGATCTATCTATCTGCAATCTGCTACCAGAGTCTGCACTGAAAAATAGAAGCTTCAGTCCTAAGGAAGGTTCAGCTCTGCTTTTAGATTAGCTAGAAAGCAAGAAATGCAACAATTTCCTGCTTTCTAGCTAATCTAAATCTCCTGGCACTGCAGAACAGTTTATGGCTGGGGGAAAAAAAAGGAACAATAGCAACTTAGCAGGCAAGTTTGATGGTGTGCATGCCAGGTAAGGAGTGAGGGGGGCGGGGTGAGGCCAGCCAGTGGCGCGATTTGCCAGTTCTCCGACAAGTAGAATCCCACCCCTGGTGAGAGTGCATTTTGCGTGTGTGTGTAGACCATTTCCAAAAAACTTCAGCTGTGCCACCCGGACAGCTGACAAGTGCTGCGCACGAGTGTGCAGCGTTTCAAACTCTTCTTCTTTCCTGCTTTTTCAACCTCAGCTGTGCCGCGCAAAGCAGCTGAGGTTGAAAAAGCAGGAAATAAAGGACAGCCAAGAGCCCAGGCGGGTGGGTGGGCCAAACAGAGCAGCAGACACCGAACCGGTTCAGTGTCTGCTGCTCTTCAGAGCTACCGGTTCTATAGAACCGGCCTGAACCGGTAGCATCCCACCCCTGCTTAGAAGTTATAACACCTTCTGGGAGTCTGGTTCTTATTATACCAGAGATATAGTGTATATAGAAATAAATACTGGTTTATAATTTTTATTATTAACTTTCTAAACTAAATGCTTCATTCGTTCAAACAGGAACAGGGTCCATGGTAATTCATTCTGTGGGATGACTCCAAAGTGGGACACTTTTTATTTAATTTTATAGCTCTCAATAAGGCCTGGCCAATCCCAGTCATTCTTTCTATTCTTCCTGGTACTTTTCTAATGGGGTACCATCACCTATATCCATTGGAATTCACATAGGAGTCATTTTTCCTTCTGCAGTTTCCTTTTTTTGAGAGCTGATGAATCTGCTTAGACGTCTCCATTTTATTTTTCACATTTTGGATAAGATGAAACATTCAGAAATTTCTGAACTCTATATTCTGTTTTTAGTATCTTTTTTTAAAATAATGCTTTATTAATTTTTTTCCATTTATACATATTACCAATAGTTATTAAACAGTTCTGTGACATTATGTATACATTTATGTGTCCTATCAAAACTTACAATGCATTATACTTTCATAACCTCTTATTTATTATATACATTATTTACAATTTCTGTGTTTATATCTATTATCTATCCAAATAAACCATGTTTCCCATATTGTGTTGTATTCTGTGTCTGTTTTCCCTTTTAATTCCATAGTTAATTTATCCATTTTCACACACTCTAAATTTTTTCTGATTATTAAGCCTTCAGGTGGTATAGAATTTTCCTTCCAGTACTGAGCATATGAAATTCTTGCTGCTGTTAATATATGTAATATAAGATATTTTATTTTCCTATTATAGGTTTTTTTTTGTTATTCCTAAGAGGAATAATTCCGGGACAAAATCAGTTTTGTTTTTAGTTAACTCTTCTAACCATGTTTGAATCATTTTCCAGTATTACCTTGTAAGTAATGTTTTAATAGCTATTTTTACTAAAGCAATAACATAATGAAATAGATCAAACACCTGCTGTTAACACATAGGTAGAAGTAATTATATGAAGAATATTGTTTCATCCCATTCAAATGCTTTGGTTTTCATCTTTTCTTCCTTCATAAAATGAACAACTTATAAAGCTATGTTATATTGATTTGAACACATATGAAGAATGTATCATCTTGTTCAAAGAAGTGCACATGGAAAAATCTGTGGAAATCAAAGGAATGTAGGAGAGTGAGCCATGGGATGAGTTGTAAAATTTGCAATTTGACCTCATATCCCTAAATGAGTATCCAGATCCAGCTGTTTGGATAAAGCCTTTCTCAAGTTTATTTCCTAAAGTCATTACATTAATTTTCTCTAGTTACTAATATGTTATACTGTTATAATGGATTTCTTCTCCCACACCCACAAATCAGTTCTAGAAAAAACCTGAGTGTAGTTGTATATTCTCTACTTTCAAATGTTGCAGAAGAAGTACAGTCCACTGCAAGAATTCTTCAAACACACATATGGTGTAATGGCTTCATTCGAGGAGGATGAGGAGTTGGAACCCGGATTTTCAACGTGGAGGATATGGTCCTCTCCGAATGAGTGAAGAGTCCAGGAACTAAGGACAAGATAGATCCAGGGCCATCTGGGAGTGGAGCAGGAGTAGCTGACTGGATGGAGAGCTGTCTGCTGGAGTGGAGCAGCTGTAGAGAGCCAGCAGATGACAGGCTCCAGATCATTTGTGGCAAGGAACAGCTCCCTCCCCCACCTGAACTGCAGATGAGGAGAACAGAACAGAGGGAGGCACAGAGGAGGTCAGCAAGGCTGCTTGTGAGGAAGCAGCCCTGCCCTGCCTCACAAGGAACAATTGGGGAGGGGTGATTTAATTAGACATTGGGGGAAGGTGTTTTTATTGGGAATACCTGCTTGCTTTGATGTGCATCTTCCCAGCTTTCCTGGATTCTGTTTTGAAATTTTGGACTCTGAACCTCAAACTTTTGTGGATTTTAGACTTAGCTCTCAAACTTCAGACACTTGGACTGTACTTTGTGGGAACTCTGGACTTGTGGCTATTGTTACTTCCCTCTTGCCTTGTGGGACTTAGTTTGTGAATCCAGACTGAGGGAAAACTGAGGGCTGGGGCAAAGCTTCACTGCCACCATTGATGGGTTGTTTGTCACTGTGATAATTGAGAAATAAAAAGGGCCTTCAAATGTGACCTGTATCAGAACACATGGAGTGGATACTGAATTGTGTTTCCACACTGCTATTCTGCCTTCGATTCTCTGCCTCTTACAGGAAAGGCCAACAACAAGGCTATGATAAAATTCAGTTGAATGCAGTTAAGGTCCATCATTAGATCAGGGACTATGTATAGGAATGAACTGTGGCCATGTTAACTAAACATAATTACAGCTAACTATTGATATTCCCAATCAATAGGATTTAAGACTGTACTATCTATCTTCCATTCACATTTTACAGCTTGGATATTGGTCAGCAGACAAACTATGCTTTGAAACTAAGTTAACAACTTGAGAACGCACAACTAGCCTTTCTTCCCAAATACAGGGAAGTTGTACATGAGAACTGTCTTCTTTTGCTGAGCCATGTTTTTACAGACAAAGGATCTTAGTTCTCTTTTCTTTGAGATGCACAAGTAAAACCTGCTGCATCCAAAAGATGTTGAATTAGATTTGTTTTTCAGCTGTTCAACCATTGTTAATCCAATTTCTTTCCCATGGGAATGGTCTTCTTTGTTCATATTCTTGCTAGCACTTCTGCCTTTAGGATATGCTCAATTATTGTTCAGTTGTTCCGAGCCTCTTTCTTTTAAATTCTTTCCAAATAATTTTGGATTTGGATTTGTATAAACATTGGAAGTCTCCTAGGTCTGTCAGATCACTTTTTAATATAACCCCCCTGACTTAATGGACAACCATTTAGCAGACTTTTAATGCAATAGGGAAAATTTCAGGAGGCCATCACAGCCAAAAATGGAGCTCGGGAGCCCGTTTTCACTGGCAGAGCTCTTGGGCTGCCACAGGTCCCCCCAACATGAGTGACATTGAGCTGGCCATGTCTACCCTGGCCACGCCCACCCCAGCCCCCCGAAGTCAAACACAGCCCTGATGCGGCCCTCAATGAAATCAAGTTTGACACCCCTGGTCTATGGCATTCAAAGTAGTTCAGACAAGACACTCACTATTTTAATTTTATCACATCTTCCTTGATTTACATGATTTATGTAATGACATTATTACCCAAATGAATAAACTTGACACAAATGACTAACTTGTTTGATAATGATATTTGTAATCTAAATTACTTTGAAGAGTTGCTGTGAGCAGAAATGTTTTGTACTCTGTTTTGTTCTGTTCACAAATGGTGAGCAGCTCTTTGGAAGAAATATGAGATAATAAATAGGATACTTTCGATTCATAAATAATTAGTGGTTCATGGAAGCCATCAGTTAGAAAATAAAATGGTCCCCTAATATTAACAATGATGTTAAATATACTTAATATATTTTATTAATGTGATTATTAATCAGATAAGAGCTGTGGTGACACAGTGGTTAGAATGCAGTATTGCAGGCTAACTCTGCCCATTGCCAGGAGTTCAATCCTGACTGGCTCAAGGTTGACTCAGCCAGGAGGAACAGGAAAAAAGGAACTCCCATGCACCTTTCCGGGTCCATGCTACCATGACCTGCATCAATTCCAAGTGTTTCTTCCTGACTCACACCATCCCTATGTCCCTTGCCTGACCCATGCAGCATCTCTTGTGCACACATCCCCATATCCTTTCCAACCCACACTGCCCTCCTGTCAGTGTCCCAGACCCACACAGCATCTCTTGTACACTCTCAAGCACCCACTACCATTCCACACACCATCTTTGATTGGTATGGCACTTCTCAAACACTTCTGCTAACCCCATGTATTCTTGAACCATACTGTTCCCTTACACCTCTACCTGACCCACCTAGTATCTCTCACTCATCCCCAGGCAGACACCCTTCTTGACCTATTCTACCCACTTGTGCACTCTTTCTTCCCTGCCTGGCATCTCTGGCTCAGACTCACACAACTTCCCAACCCAAGCAACATCTCCGATAATGATAGAATGATGGGGAGGAAGGGAGAGTGAGGGGGAAGGTTGAAGGAGGCAGGAAAGGGAAGAAGGAAAAAGAATAGTGAAGGAGGAAGAGAGAGGGGAAAGAAGGAAGATGAAGAGTGGGAAAGAAGGGACATAAGGAGAGAAAGGTGGAATGGAAGGATGGAAGGAAGGAAGAAGATAATAACAGAATGAGAGGAAAGGGTGTAGAGGGAAGGAAGGAAGTGTGCAAAGGAAGTAGGGAGGAAGGAAGCTGGTAGGAAGTCAAAAGTTGCTCCTGCTTCCGTTACTTTTTTACTCAATCATAGTCGTTTTGTTTCTAAGATATTTCTAAGGAAATATGTTAGAAACAATAATCCAAGAGGTCGCATGTTGTCTAGTCTTTTACAAAACGCAGGCAACAATACAACTACTTCATGCATATAAAATAGGCAGTAGAATTAATCAATTAAGTAAAATGAATGCTTCAAGTCCTACAGAATTTATGCACATATCTATACGGTTTTCCTGGCAATGTTAGAGGAGTGGCTTGTCTAGGATGTTCTTCTAGGATGTTTTAGATTGCACTATCAGATCTATATCCCTGGTATTTCCAGGCAATCTTCTATCTAAATAATTATGAGGCCTAATGCTGCTAAGCTTTCAGGAAAGGTCAACAAGTGCTGCCACCTGCCAAGACACATCCCAATTTATTATTACCAGTTACCATAACTGGTACATACACATAGTATTTACTGAGTGGTATCTAAAAGCTTTCAGTGGTGCTCATTCCCAAATCAATACATACAAGATTGCAGCTTTAAGACTTATCAAACTCATTGATGTTTGCTTCTGAAGAGCTACTGCCCAATCGCTTAAGAGTCCCCTCTCCTAAGCCCCTTTTTTGACTGTGCTATTTTTTTCTTATTCTGTGGTTTGGGAGGACTGATTCTATGTCACAAAAAGAAACCTGCCAGCTAATTAGCATCGGTCAGCAACCACTAATCATGGCATGGCTTATCCGCCAAGGGTCAAAGTGTCATGGCTTTCAAAGCAAGATGTTCAGTGACAGATGCAAAACCACTGTGTGGCCTTTCTAGCAGCTCTTCCTGTTCAACAATGACAGGTCTTTGGTGGGCTTTCCAAATGCAGAGCAAAATCTCATCCATTGTCAAGGTGTTGATAAATCATTTTATTTAAACTCCCCTCACTGTGGCTAATCTGCGTTCTTGGCAATCACGAGGCAGGAATTAGATTTCCTATACTGCATGACCAGTATACTTAATTAATATTACTCATACTGTCTTGTTAATGTCTCTCCACATAGAGACCTCTACTTTTCCTTGCCCAGCTTCACAGTTATTCCTTGGAATGACAATAATATATCAACACTGCTGGCTACAAAGAGGGAAAAAATCCGTAATAGGATCTTTCTGTGCTCACACCTGTTTTAAGATTTGTTATGGTTTTTTTTAAAAGAAAGCTACAGAGATTCACTCTGCTTCTTCCTTGTTGACCCCAGTGGAATATACCATTAAACGGCAGGGAGGAGAGAAAGCCATCAGCACACTTAAATGTACTTATGTCAAATCCATCCCATTCTTCCTGGCTTCTTTCCTCCACCTAGCCACCATTCCCAAGGGCTGGAGAACATTACAACCCATTCACTTTATATGAATGGGCACAAACAGACTTTTTCACCATTTCAATCTGTCTACATTTGCAGGCATATCCTGTAGGCAACCGAAACAGCCTTAATTTCAATTTACTGTCTCCCTCTGGACCTGCCATTGCCTTGAATGTGGAAAAAAGAAACTCCCCTTAGCCACCCCCTCTTCCCATCTCAGGTTAAAGTTCTGATCTGGAAGTAAAATTTTGCTCAAGATTAATGGATGGCAGTTTTGATGCTTATAACAGGGGCACATGATATTTATTAAACAAGCAATGAACACATAAGGGAGGTATTCCAAAGGACTGGGCAACAAGTCAGCAGGAACATAAATAAAACTGTTTTATTTGATCCTCCTCCTTCTCCCTGAACTATCCAGCTTGCTTTTCATTTGGGTTGAAAAGTAGAGTAAATACCACTTAGTTTTTAGGGAAGGTAGAATATCCATTCCATAAACATTTATATTTCTGAGGTTTTCGACCTACAACCCACCCTGTCATTAAACTGGAGACAGCTAATAGAACTTTGTTACTTGTGTCATCAAACCATGTGAGAACTATGCCATTAGTCTGTTAGACAGCTGCCTGTAATATGTATAATTTATGTTATATTCCTTGGCTGTATCTCTGTCTGCAGGGGGCTTACTGTTCTATGACTCCTGATTGCTATGTGTGCTTGGCGATCTTCCAGTGAATTAAAAAACTTGCTCTCTGAAGGAATGCAACTGTGGACCTGGAACTGAGTTAGGGCCACATGGCAGTGCTGAGCTAGCATATAAACCAGTAGGGAAAGATCTGGATTTTTTTAAATTCACATTTATATGCCGCCCTTCTCCGGAGACTCAGGGTGGCTTACAATCTTTGGAGCACAACCCAATGTGCTCAGCAATAGCCTTCATTCTATTGTATATGCCTGCTTATTACTAGGGCTTTTGCCCCCAGTGGCATTTTTACAAAGTCAGCTTATTGCCCTCAACAATCTTGGGTCCTCAATTTACCTACCCCGGGGGGATGGAAGGCTGAGTCAACCTTGAGCTTGGTGGGATTCGAGCCTGCACTAATTGCAGGTAGCTGGAGCCAAGTGCGAGGTGTTTAACAGTCTGCACCACCAAAGCTCAAACCAGTGAAGATTCTGAACCCAAGTATGACTTCCTGTAGCACTTTGCATTTCTGAATGCATAAAAGCCTGTTTTTGAGCATATTTGATTAAAGTACCCTCAAATAGGATCCCTTGTTGACAAAGTTCCTGATTTTGGATGGAGGGGAAAAACTTTCCCTGAACTTAGATAAAACCCTGTTTAAAATCTCTTCTAGGACTATGGAGGTGAGGTTGCTGGGACAGTAAAATCGGGAGGCCACAAAATTCAATTATTTTAGCTGAAAGAAAAAAAGAGAGATTGTGTTTACTGACGGATAATATTTTATCCATGAAATATGAGAATCGCCTTAATGCACTATCTGGAACATTTTATACTTCAGATTAAGCTCTGATATCAAGGTAGTTCTCAAGTATCAGTACTGGCTACATGAAAAATGAGTGTTCAGAGGTCATTCTTAATGAAGGGGAAAATAGAAAAGTTTCCCCACCTCCCAGGATCTTTACCTTTGGTGGGTATAATCACCACAGAATGCAACAATGGACAGTACAACAATTGTATAGGTTCATTGAATCAAAACTTGAAGTTATCCTGTTAATATATATCTCAAATCAAGCACAATTAATTAGAGGTACACATCATTTATCAATATGTTCCTCCAACTAATATAAGCAGAGAGGTTGTCTAAATTAGCAATTAGATTGTCTTGCAACTCCTGATTTCAGAGAGACTTCCCAGTGTGGAAAAGATAGCATGAGAAATAACAGACAAATAGCCACAAACAAAATAGCAAATCACAGAATAAAAAGTATAGAGTGACATTCTACATATGTGCCCAATGCCTGTACATACTTCATACACTTTACCCAGCTTATACATACATTTCCTCTTTATCTCCTATTTCATAACCTATAATTGTTGCACTCTGACTAACTGGTTTTCATCAATCATTTGTGTTTTGGAATATTGGGGAGAGATCTAGTTGCTCTTGAGTATTTCTTCATCATGGAAGTTCATGTCCTGGTTTGTGGTACTTTTATGGATCAGTTCTTGTCCTTCTCCTGGTCTTGGGCACATCATTGTTTTAATCATCCCAGCATATCTGTTGCATTTCCATGCACCTGTGTATTCAGATGGACCAAATGTAATTCATTAGACTGAGTATTTATCATATATTTCATTAAGTTCATTCCACCATGATCACCATAAAAGGTCATTTGCTGGTCAAGTCTGCAAAGAGATTTTGTTTTGTTCAAAAATAGGTCTACTGTGGTTCAGCTGGCCCTTGCTTTCTACATATTTAAAGCACCCTTCAAATAACCATATCATAGTGATAAAGGAATTGGAATCAGTTTCTGAGTAGAAGCTGATTCCTTCCAAGAGCTTTTTGTTCATGATGATAGAAGTTTCTTAGTACTTTTTTTTTACAACAGATAGCTAGGATCCCCATGAGAAAGAAAATTTCATACAATTTGAGGTTGACTCTTTAGAAAAGATATTATTCAATATTTTGAATAATTTTAATAATTAGTCTTTACTTGAAGAACTATGATTATACCAAGTTTATCACACTAGTGCTTTCTAAAGGCTTGTCCTTATACTTAATTGATAGTAGATTGAAGATGCCTCACTAAGTGTTCTTAGAGGTCAATTTCTTTATAATAATTTGTAATGGAGTTAAAAATAGATAAAAAAAACTAATACAAACTAAGAAAAAAAAGGTAAACTGTGAGAGGAAAAAAGAAAAGAGGGGAGGGAAAAAGAGGGAAATATATAAATAATTGTAAAAGAAGAATAAAAAATATAGAAGGACTTCCCTTTTTAAAAGTACAAATAATTTCAGTAACATAACACCTTTTAAAATATTTCAACCAAATATCTCTTCATTCCATATCTCACCCTTTATCAATTAATAAATAATAAAGCAAAAGTCCAATAATGACAATTGTAATTTATCCCATGTTGAAATATGTTTCAATCCACATAAATACTACTTTGCTCTGTCTTTATTTACCTGATAAAGGCATTTGACAGTGTAAACAGGGAGGCTCTCTGGTCATTCTGAGATGTTATGGATGCCTGAGGAAATTTATGAAATTGATTCATCTACCCCACGATGGAATAATAGGACAGGTTCTTTACAGCGATGATACATCAGCTGCATTTGGCATTTTCCATGGGGCAAAAACAGGATTGTATGTTAGTCCAGTCTTATTCAATTTTTTCTTCACTTGCATGTTGTCACATATTGTCCAGGGTGTGAAGGAAGGAGTGTATTGGACAGCTACCTGTTGGTACCAATTGGACAGCTCTCTGTTCTTCCCTGCTTGAATGCATGAAGTGCCTCCATAAAGTCATACAACAAACCTAGTTTGCTACTGTCATATACCTTGCAGTTACTCTATGGCATATTGGAGTCTGGGAACAGATTTCAAGATTGACCGTGCAAGAGCTACAATGATATTGTGACAGAAACCCTACACCATTGTGACATCCAGTCAAAGAAGTAAAAGCTGCAACTGCTGGCAAGAATCCACTGGCTTTGAAAATAGGTGCTGCCAAAATCTTATAGAAAAGCATGAATAGCATCACACAACAACACCCACAGTTATTACAACAATGGACTTCAGGAACTGGAAGATGGCTCTCCATCAGAACTGGAGAGCCATCTTCATGCCCCCACAGATGAACTGCATACCAGTGTCTTCTCTGAACCTGAAACACTACCATATTCATGTAAAGGAGATGTTAAATACTGGACAGTAGAGGAAGTCAAAGAAAGGGAGTAAAGAAAATGGAGCAGACATTTTTATTACAAGTTTATATTATAATCTGCTTCAAAAAAATGGAGGAATTTATTGACAACATGGATAGAGCATGTTGCAATGAAATTATAGAAGAAGTTGTATTGGATGTTTGTTAAACCACTTTGAAGGGTACTTAAATGGAACACAAATGGAACTGCTAGATGACTTATTCCCTAAAGGAGATATATACATGTCTGATTCTTGGAGATTGCCTGGATAAGTCCCTGCAGTTTTCTTTACAAGCATTTCCAGAAGTGGTTTGCTATTGCTCCCTTCATAGGGTTGAGAGACAGTAACTGGCCCAGGGTCAACCATTTGGTTTTGTGCCTAAGGAAAAGATTAGAACTCATGGTGTCTTAGTTTTTAGCTTGATGCCTTAACCATTATACCAAACTGCCTTCCTATATGTATAGACAGTGAATCAGGAAATTGATTTGAATAACTTTTTTACTGAATAAACAAATCAGCTCTGTTAAGATTTTGAAAGACTTTTGCCTTGAAACAATGAACATTGAGGTAGCTCTGGAACTTTCTTTGAAGGGGTTAAATATAATGTGTGGAAGGAATATAAGGTTGGCCTATTTTACCAGGGCTACATGAAGAAATCAGCTATATCTGATTGCCCTTATTGGACTTTTGTTAACAAGAAATAATTGCTTATAAATAATTAGATTCTGATTTTTTAAATTAAAAGATGAGTTGCGTGTTGAAAAGATTTTGCTTTATTTAGCGATGTGGATATGCTACTAAAATTGTTTTTACTCATTGGGATGAAGGAAAAGTTACTTTTTCCTCTTTCTTTTTCTTGTCCTTTTCTTTTTTTAATTGTCACACTTTTTTCTTTTATATTTTTGTTTGTATTTTGTGTCATTTGTATACATTTTTACCATTTATAATCCTTAATAAAAAAATATTTGGGGAAAAAAGAATGGAAGTAGATGCTGTGCTAAATTAATTCAATAAAAATACATAGTGCAGCAAAATATGAGCAATATTATTTAGCCAGATGTTTTCCTAATTGGAGATCTACTCTGCAAAAAATCGGACAAAGGGCATTAAACTTCAATTAGCAGACAGCTAGGAAAGGTGTGGATGGGTAAGAGTAATTACTGGCCTTTTTGTCTGACAAGCAAGTTCCTGTATACTCAGACAGAGCAGGTGATTCTGATATGTGATATCTCAACAGCTGCAAGCAGGGCAACATGTTTACCAAATGGAGCCTGAGGAGGGTAATCTACCACCTCTAGAAAAATCTCTGCACTTTGGTCCATATGAACAATTTAGTACATATGGCTTAAGCAAGCTGATATTATCAAGATATGACTGTGGCCCTCTCCTCCTGAGATTGCTCAAGGTTTGTGTTCTATTTTTTAGATTATTTAAACCTAAAGTTTTACTTCACTAGATGGGCATTTAGAGATTTAGGCTCAAGCCTAGAATGGTGGGTGAACTGTAACACCAAGGGCACTTTCTCAGGCCAATTAACTCAATATATACACAAACAGTTACAAAATTTGGCTTTTGTTTGGATGCTTATATAATACAAAACAGTTATGAGAAAAGACATTTGGAGATCCTGGGTTTAATGGAGATAGCAAGTTAGTTTATTTTAGTTTAGGTTACTTTGCAAACACACAAAATCCCAGTTTAAATACCCATAGACCATGGCCTGATGATCTTAAGAGCTATTAAATTTAATTCTGTTGCTATTTTACTAATATTATTTTTAGATTTTACTTGTGGACTCATCAAACTTATTTTGGCTTTTGATTTTTAGGGATAGAGAAGCAATTCTGCCAAGAAGATACCATTTGCTTCCTTTTAATTTTCACCCCCACATAGCACCTCCACTTTCCCCACATGATTACACTGGGAAGATTGAAAGCACATCAAGAGGCACCTTTTTAAGATTGAGGTGACACAGATTAACTTCTGCTAAAGAAAACTGAGTTTTTGAAAAAGAGTTACTAAACCCTCCTTGTAGTTTGAAGTAGTTGGCTCATATTATTAAGATATTAATCCCAGCTTAGTATTTGAACAGTTTGAACAATGGACAAATGCATTTTGTGAACCAGCAAGTTGTAAATGAAATACAAATGTTGACAGGCACATATAATAAAATGATTGCAAAAGTGCCCTAAGAGATGCAGGTTATGGGGTATCTCACTTGGTAAGCCATGTGGACTTAGTGGTTCCAGCTGTGTGTGGCATTCTTGGAGTGTTAGTAATCATTGGGTTATTTATTTGTTTAGTTATCCATTAATCAAATCTGTATAGGTGCCCATCTCACTAAAAGTGACTCTGGGTGATGCACAACAATGAGATAAAAAGCACCAATGTGAAAACAACAGATATAAAAAAATATAGAAATCTACATTAAGAGATAGCTATATATAAAAAAATCCCATAGGCAAAAAGAAGAAAAAACATCCATGTCAACAACGGAGTCATCGCTGGTTCCCTGAGAGCCCCAGGCCTGATTATATAGCCAAATCTTGAAGGTTTTCAAGAATGGCAAAGGGATAGAGCCAGGGGTGGGATTCAAATTTTTTAACAACCGGTTCTGAGGGCGTGGCTTAGGTGGTGGGTGTGGCTTGGTGGTCATGTGACTGGTTGGGTGTGGCTTGGTGGTCATGTTATTGGCTGGGTGTGGCCAACTCAATATCACTCACATTGAGGCACGCATCTCCTCGCCTGGCCTCTCATGACTGTGGGGATGCTGCAACGGTCGTAAGTGTGAAAAATGGTCATAAGTCACTTTTTTCAGTGCCATTGTAACTTTGAATGGTCACTCCACACAAGCAAAGTACCAGCAAAGGAGTGGAAAAAAACTCCAGAGATGTTCCTGAGACAGGAAGTCTAGTTCTGCCAAGAATGTAATAAGGGTTAACGGAGAGGCAGTTTCTGTAAGCAACACCAGCATATTTCCTTCCTGCCTTCCTTACAGGATTAGACCAGTAATTTCTTCTAACAACCGGTTCTCCAAACTGCTTAGAATGTTAACAACCAGTTCTAGCAAATAGGTGTGAACTGGTAGAATCCCATCCCTGGATGGAGCTATTCTAATTTGGGGTGAAAAATGTTCCATAAGGTGGGCACCATGACAGAGAAGGCGTATCAGTCCTTTGTAGGGTTAATGTCTGTCCTTTACTTCTCATAAGGCAGATAAATTGGTTTTTATTGAGTTGCATTAGAAAGTTCATCATATTTTTGATAAAAGTGCTGGTAGTTGTTTCTCTCTTCTATACACTAAAGTACCATTCTGTGGGTTTGGAATGCTTGCATAATGATTTGATGGTATTCTAAGATACCATCAATTGTGAAAATATTAGATTAAACCAGTGGTTTTCAACTTTTTCTTTACCACAGACTCCCTTTAAATACCTTTTTTGTCTAGAGACCAGGGCCATGGAGCCCCAAAGACTTAAGATTTAAATCATAACATTTCTTAAAGCCTTCACAGACCCCTGTGACAACATGATGCCCCCCCCGGGCGTCCGTGGACCACAAGTCAAGAAACTGGATTAAACAAAAAAACCAATTTAACCTTACTAGTCATAGAACCTTGAACAAAAGAGAAAAAGAGAAAATATCAGCAGACAATAAAGTGATTCACTGTGAGGTGAAGTGCTGAAGTGCTGAAGAAGTAGAAGCTCACTCAGTCACTGAAAAATGGCAAAGGTTGCCAAATGAAGATAGAGCTGAAAACTGCTTCCTGACTGCCTGGCAATGTACGTCAGAAGATAAGGATATCAGCAATCTATATGGGTAGTCCTTGACTTACGACCACAATTGAGCCCAAAATATCTGTTGCTAAGTGATACATTTGTTAAGTGAATTTTGACTCATCCTATGACCTTTCTTGCCACAGTTGTTAAATGAATCATTTCAGTTATCAAGTTAATGACATGGTGGTTCAGTAAACCTGGTTCCCCCATTGACTTTGCTTCTCAGAAGGTCACAAAAGGGAATTACATAACCCTGGGACACTGCAACTGTCCTAAATATGAGTCAGTTGCCAAGTGTCTGAAGTTTGAGCATGTGACCTTGGAGATGCAGTAATGGTCATAAGTGTGAAATAACAGGAACTGTTGTAAGTTGAGGTCTACTTGTACTAAGAACTGTGAATCAACAACAATAATTTTTCTCTAGATGAAAGAATACATTCCCAATATCTTGTTGGGGCCTTCTTCCTTTTTATGGGAAAGAAATATATATGAATATATTTTGTATATATAAATATACAAAATAAATTTCGCTGGGATGGGATTGAAACATATGAACATATATTTTAATTGTGTCAAATTCCATTAACTGCATAGCTCCAGTTCAAGAAATTCTAGTTACATAACATTTCAAATCCAGAAAAAGCATATCAACAAGTTAAAAATCCTTCCTCTCCCAGTCACTTAACTGTACTGTAATTTAGTATGTGTTTGATATTGACTCATTTTTTAAAAAAATAGTAAATATATATCTTGATTGGGAAGTGTAACTTGTCTGCAAGGGCTGAGTAGTGTCCTCAATACCATCAGGAAAGAATTGCAGCCAACAATGATAGAGAGAAACACTGGGAAGGGGTTTGAATTAAAGTCCAAGAAGCATAAGGAACATCTGTTTAATGCAAACTATTCTTTCTAACAGACATTTCATAACCAGCTGAGTTTCAGTAAATCATGGATAAGCAATGATGCATCTGAAATGTAGTGGAGGGATCCACATGCTGTCACAATTTATCAAATATATAGAACAGCAAATTCTATAACTGACAACATTCTTAGAATGAGTTCATCTGATCTACAGTAATAACCTGAATCTCCTAAGGAATTTGAAATATATTGATCTATGTACTGTGTTGGGATAGACCCTTCTTCTCATTAGGATGCAAAAATGGTAAGAACAGCTGCACTTTCTGTATTTCTTTGGGTTCAGCCACACTGAAAAAAAATGATGTAGCTTGATGGATACCATACTGCAGGGGTGTCAAACTCACATCGTCACAGCGGCATCACATGATGTATCAGGACTTGTTTCCCCTTTGCTAAACTGGGTGTGGGCGTGGCCAGTGAGTGACGCATCTGGTCCACAGGCCACGAGTTTGACAGCCCTACCATACTGGAACTCTAAAATTGTTTGGAATACTCAAGAAATTCAAATGTACCTGTGTAAGTTCTGATACAGATAGATCTGATCTGCCCTTATTTGAACAGGATGTATTTTGGGAGTATCGAGCCAGTTTCATACTTCCGGTATGTTAAAATACAGTTGTTGCTTCGTAACATATCAAAAATGTGTCTCTTCATTAAAAAAAATGCAATCATATATCTTAAAATGTGTGCTTTGATGAGAAAGTTAATACCAGATTGATACATCCATTCCTATAGATTAGTTCAGCTTGCCTCAACATGAGGGTCTCCAGATGTTTCAGACCAACTCTTAAGCACAGCCTGCCTCATGTGATGGGACTTAAATCCAATACAGGAGAACGCTTGTTTTGGAATGCTGCTTCAACTGATGAAATATTATTGTAGATCTGTTTTGTGTCTGCTGATTCTTTCTTCGCCATATGCACTACCGATCTCCTCTAAAAGCATATTATACTCACACTATGATTGGAGTTGAATAAGCAAAGTTTACTTTGGGTCATAGGAAATACACTATTTGACCTTCATGTTTTGCTTGCTAGAGCAGGCATAGAAAGGAAAGGAGGTAGGGATATCACAAATAGCAAAGCCAGATTTTTAAAAAAATACAAACTCAACAGAAGGTAAAAAAAAGAGCAAGAATTAAGGAAGCAGCTGTTATAGATGAAGGAACTGGACTCCCATTTTAAGAAAGTGAATGAAACCAATTACCTGCATGAGTCTTCAAGTTGTACCTGGTTAATGTTTTCTCAGAACAGATGTTCCTTCCAAACCACAGGACAATTCCAATTTGGTGATAGGCTTCCTGAAGAAAGCCTCTTTTTTCTCTAGGAAAGATCCTTCAAGCAGCATTTAAATATGTTTCATATAAATTGCACACTGTCTTGGTGGGCTAAGAAATGCATTTATTCCAACATCAATGCACTCTGGAAATTGCTAACCATTTTTGAAGTCACAAAACTATTTCATAAATCAGTGAAGTGATATGAAAGAAAGATTACAAGTGAAGGCTTACTTACTTTCTTTCACTGCAGATCATTTAAGTCTGGTTATCTTACTGTGCTGGATATCAAGGGCTCAAGAGTGAAAAAAACATTTTGTTAATTATGGTACATGAAGCTCCATTCTCTTCTTTAAAAAGAAAGTTGATGTACAATATCTTACATTGCTTTGGGAGAACATGAAAGCCAAGCAAATAATTCATGAGTTGAAGGGACTTCACTAAGGAACAATGTCTGCAAATACTTAGGGTAGTGAATAGGCACTGCTTTACAATTACAGTCTCAAACTATTTTGCTACTTTTGGAGAGTAGTTGTGGCACTGCTATCTGTCCAACTCAGGCTAAATTATTGATGGCCCATGAACACCTCTTCCCCTCTCTCAAAACACAACAAATTAAATTCTTGCTGCCCCAAATTAAATCACCTCCTCATTCTGCCTTATGATAGATCTAGTATTAATTTCAATCCACAGACCCTTGGAATAAGTATGTGTCCAGGGGAGTCTACAGGAGGGAAGTCAAGAAGGAAACTGTTTTGATGTATTGCTCATGCCTGTTCACAAGAATCTAATCAAGTAAGGTTCAGCCCTAAATTGATGCTAGACAAGAGTTAACAGATTTTTTTGAGGGGGGGGGACTGGATGTTGATCACTTGTGGGAATGTAACAACTTCAGTCCCTTGCGAATCCCTTGGACTGCAAGGTGATCAAACTGGTCAGTCCTAGAGGAGATCAACCCTTTAGAAGGCCAGTTCCCAGAGATGAAACTCAAATACTTTGGCCACCTAATGAGAAGGAAGGACTCACTGGAGAAGAGCCTAATGCTGGGAAAGATTGAAAGCAAAAGAAGAAGGGGATGACAGAGAATGAGGTGGCTGGATGGAATCACTGAAGCAGTAGGTGTCAGCTTAAATGGATTCCAGAAGATGGTAGACGACAGGAAGGCCTGGAGGAATGGGTCATGATGGGTCAGATACAGCTTCACAACTAACAACAATAAAAACAACAAACAGCTTCAGGCTGATTCCTGTCTTGACTCCATTACTAGGCTCTGCCTCTTCCCCTATACCATCCTCATTTGGTAATAGGAGCACATTCAGAATCTAGGAGCAATGTAAACACTCACATCCCCTTCATTTATTCAATATGTGCAGCCATCCATCTCAACAAGTGACTCTGGGTGGCAAGCAAAATTAAAATAAAAACATTTTACACCACTACAAAAATTGAAAGGCAAAGCAGTCAAGAAATATCATATTCCATAATCACTAACAGAAGCAAGAAATTGGTCCCTGAACACTACTCTTTGCACAGAAACATTTCCCAGATCTGTGAAATTATCTTCAGACTGTTCCATAGGCTCTTATTCCCTCCTGCCAAAAGATACTCCATCCTCTTGAAATTTTCTGCTCCACTCCCATAATGCCTCTCGGTGATTGACAACCATCACCCTTCCTCCATCTAATTAACCTGCAAGCAGCCACTTGAGATATGCAGAAGAGGAAACTATTCTTACATCAGAAGATCACACAGGTGATGTACCAGTGAAATGACCTATCATTATCCTGATCACATGTGTGGTACCTCCTCCGGATTCCATTTCGCATCCTGCACATCTCAGATGTCATCATTCAGCCAGATGTTGAAGTCACAGCCATGTAAATCCAATTGGGTTGTTGAAAACCACCCTGAACTCTAAGGATCATAACCTATGATGCACAGATTACCAAGATGAGGACTATTATAACTAAGTGGTGCTTTAAATAAAATCCTCTCTATTAATGCCACAGATGTCAGTGGTAACTATCCTTGGAAACATTACTAATCCCCCTTTGCAAATCCCCATAATCTAGCTCTCAGAAAACTTGCATGGATTATTGAATGAAGGGCCCTTGGGAATCCTTAAAATAAGGTTCAGCTTGGATGCCTGTGCACCATCGGCTCATTCCCTGGAATAGCTGCCAGGTGTGTGCAGTTGGGCTCCAGGGGATGATGGGAGGGATGACTTTGTGCAGGATCATTCCCATCCAGGAGGAGAGGGAATATGGCAGAGCACAGAGGTTGCAGGGATAGCTTGGCTTTAGTCTCTCTATGGGATAATTTCCTAGACAGCTGTGAAACAAAATGAATGGGAAAATAGAGTGATCTATCTCCCTGTCCAAATTATACCACAGGATATGCTGTTTTGCCCTCAATACTTAAAATGAAGCCGTCACAAAGAACAAATGCTTCTGAATGGAAAGAATGCAAAGCGCTCTCTCTCTCTCTCTCTCTCTCTCTCTCTCTCTCTCTCTCTCTCTCTGTGTGTGTGTGTGTGTGAGAGAGAGAGAGAAAGAGAGAGAGAGAGAGAGAAGAAATATCCCCCTTGAACTCCTATAGGATTCATAGGAACAAGTACAAAAAGACAATTTATGATTGTTAGGATGTTATGCTAACACCAGAGGGAGGGAGAGATAATTATTGAAATAACAGGAAAATAATAGAATCTAATCATATTTAATCTTTCTAATGTGAAAGTCTCTGAGTGCTGCTATGGGCTATGGCCCCACATAAAGAAAAGAGAAAAGAAGCAAAATAGGAGAGGAAGGACAATTCCTTCAACATGTTTCTGGGAAATATGATGTGTGATATCCTGAGTAGGATATATAGTGAAACAAATACCTCTTTAGTTGATATATCAGCTTAATTTGACATGATATCTGTTCTTAATTAGTTGCTGGTTTGAAACATTTTTCTCCCTGAAATAGGAACATTTTCTCTGAGAGTTAAGCAAACTATTTTCTCTTTCCCTTCTGGAAAAATCATGTTGTTTATAATGTTCCCAAGAAGTCTGCATATAGTTTTTCAAAGCCTAAATGCGGCACACATATATTTACGTATGGAGTACACCCAGTTCTTTTAGCCTGGAATTACTCATGATGAGCAGCTTTTTAGGAACACATTAATCCAAATTCCCAGTTGCAATACAGGGGTCAATGCTGCCCTTTAAGTTCTGGATTGTAGTTTTTACTATTCTGAAATTCTACTCCCTGTGTTTAGAACTGACCAAGAATGTGATTTCTTAAAGAGCTTAGAAGCACTGCATACAGACCTTAAATACATGTTTGGAGTTTAAAGTTCACAAAAAGCACAAATGGTGGGTGTGAGGAAAAACATATTTTATTTCTCTGTAACATCAACATATTGTTAAAAAGACTCAACCTCTCCTCAATTTGAAAATTTCTTAATTAGGCATTAAATCATTTGGTAGTCTTTGTGGATTACATGCCTAAGCAACTTGAAAATAATCTCATTGAGTGAAATTAGTGTGGTATCCACTATATATTTTTCCTCTCATTACACACAATTAAAAAAACACTTATAAGAAGAAAGAGGGGAAAGCTGCTAAAAAGGAGATTGTAATTACTAGAAATTTTAGAGTGCTAGAATACAGAATGAGACAACTCACCATGGCCATCTTACCATACTCAACTTGCTGCAGCCATCTTGCCACAGCTAATCCAGCATGGCAATCTTGCCATGGTTATTTTGCTGTGGCCAACTTGCCATGGGACAACTTACTGTGGCCAACACATCATGGGAATAACTACCATGGGATAATTCTCTGCAGGATAACGGAACACAATAAATATTATCTGCCACTGTTCCTTTGATGTCATTTACATTGACCAAAATGGAAATAATGTAGAAGAAACAGTGGTAGTTAATATTTATCACTTTGAGTTACCCATGTGAATTGTCCTGTAGCAAGTTGTCCATGGTAAGATGGCCCCAGTGAGATGCACATGTTGGGTTGGCTGCTGCAAGATGGCCACCATAAGATGGCTGCCACAAATTGCCCCTGGCAAGATGGTTGCACGAATTGTCCTAGACCCAGTAGAATAAGTACTGTTAACTCTGTTACTGGTCTTTTCCCTGAATTAAACTGTGGATATGTTGAGAAAGGTTGAAAGCAAAAGGAGAAGGTGATGGCAGAGGATAAGATAGTTAGATAGTGTCATCAATGCAATGAACTTGAATTTGGGCAAACTCTAGGAGACAGTAAAGGAGGGTGGGGGGCTGGCATACAATGGTCCATGAGATTGTGAAGAGTGGGACATGACTTAGCAGTGGAACAACAACCAAAATTTTGCATTAAAAATAATGGAGGAAATGAGTGCAATACCTGGCTCCTGCTGGCCAGAACAAGAGCTATAACATCAGCAACTTTCTTACTCTCTTCCCCCACCACCACAGGATTTGTTATTATTTAATTATACTTATTCCTCCCTCTCCTGCACTTGTTCATCAACCACTTTCAAGGATGGAGTATTTCCTCTTTCGTACAGACACACAGTGGTATGAAATGGTATGTACATCCAGCAAATCCTGGGTCTCTATTACTACATCCTCAGTCCATTCATTGGTGGGGAATTTGAGATATTTAGGAGAGGAATGGTACCATTTCTTCTTATGATTTTATGAAATCAGTTGAAATGACTGTTTTATATAGTCATTATATAGGATTTTATACAATTTATTGTTTTACTTTGTTGTATATGTTTTATTAGTCCCATAAACTGCTTAGGTTTGCTTGGTCACAGTGGCATTAAAGTACCTATAAATAATGAAATAAGCATGGGATCCAGATGCTGTAGAACCACTGAATGCATAGGTAAGGAATGCTTAACCCTTCCCCCAAATACTTTCCCATATCCATTCACCATTTAAGAGCATACAAAACAAATACATAGAAAAAATGATAGTATTCTTTCTTTGGTTTTGTTGTTGTTGATGCTAAACAGTATTAAAGAAGAAAGACACCAGGAACAGATCTTCATCTCACTTACTGATACTACTTCAGAAGACTTGATATCCCATTCCCACATTCTCATTAATGGAATATCAGTGTCCTGGGGGAACAAGTCAGTTAATACACACCATGCAGCACAATAGCTCTGAGGGCTTTGCCCTAAAAATGAAGGTAAAGTAGTGAATTCCCAAGGAAAGACTCAAATGTACCTGCTAATGAGCAAAATGTTCAACATGTTTGACTGGAGACGGGAAAGAGTTACAAAAATAAATTAACGATCTTAAACCTCTAGGAAATGCCAGAATTATAGGGTCATTATCTATTAAGGTTTCCATTAACAGTGATAAAATCTTTCCTTTTTTGTTGAAAGTTTATATTTAAGTTTGAAGTGAATTAATTCGCTACTCTTGAAGGACTTAGTTTTAATTTTCATGTTATATGCATTAAGGGGAAAAAACAAGGAAATTAGAAGGGATAAAAATTCTAAAAAACCTAGTAATAAAGCTTTTGAAATGGTGCCTTTTCATTATTATTTCATTATCGTTCATCCTTGCTAGGGCTGTGCACACTTGGACAGTAGTTCCCTAGAAATTGTTTGGCATGTTACACAAGCACCACATCTTTCCGTGGTTTATTAAAGCATCCCCCCCATGTTGCAAGCTTCTGCATGAGCCTAAAAAAAAAAGCAATTGCTTTAAGGGACCAACAAACCATTATTGACCAACAGCTCTATATTTTGCCCCCTCATTTTGATTACAGAAAAGTAAAGTCTCCTCTTGAAGATCTACACAGATTTTTCCATTTCAGACCCAGAAGTTTGGACAGCCAGTGAGCTTGTAGTGTGTTGGAAAAGCTAAAAATAACTGTTACAGCTTTTCAAGAACACAAAAAGCTAAAAAGTAGAAAAGAAAAGAGAATCAAAACACAAGAATTATTCTTAGAGTCAGAAGGAACCATTTAAACCATTACTGAGCATGTCTTGCTCAATACAGGCTCCAAATGAAAATGTCTTGGACAAAATGGCTGTCCAACCTCTGCTTCAACATTTATTTATTTATTTATTATTTATTTAATTTGTCAATCACTTACAAAATAATAGGTATAAATATAAACATAGTTATGAATACATGAAATGGATACATATAAGAAAAATAAAAAGAAACAATAGGACAGGGATGGTAGGCACATTGGTGCGCTTATGCACGCCCCCTACAGACCTCTTAGGAAAGGGTGAGGTCAATAGTAGACAGTCTAAGCTTAAAGTTTTTGGGGTTTGGGGAAGAAACCACAGAGTCAGGTAGAGTATTCCAGACATTGACCACTGTTGCTGAAGTCGTATTTCCTGCAATCAAGTTTGGTGCGGTTAACCTTGAGTTTGTATCTATTGTGTGCTCTTGTATTGTTATGGTTGAAGCTGAAGTATTCACTGACAGGTAGGACATTGCAATGTATGATTTTATATGCTATACTTAGATCGGACGGAAGGTGGTGTAGTTCTAGATTTTCTAGGTCTAGAATTTCAAGTCTGGTGGCATAAGGTATTCTGCAATGAGTAGAGGAGTGGAGAACTCTTCTTGTGAAATATTTCTGGACTTTCTCTACTGTGTTAATATCAGATACGTAATGTGGGTTCCAGACTGACATATCCAGCAAATTGAAGCACACCTTCCTCCTTAGATGGCAGGTTTGTTTCCACTATCCAACTATCAATTTTTGGTAACTTCAAACTTTTATTCTTATCCTACACTTTGGGATGATGGAAAACAAGCATTGGTCTTCCCTTGTCTGCTCTTGAAGGGTATCATCCTCCTCAGTTATCTTTTTTCAAGGCAAAATAAATTCATTTCCCTCTATCTGTCTTCATAGGACCTATTTTTCATCTCTTTGAACCTTATTGCCCTTCTTAGCATCTATCTGAATCCTTATTAAAGTGCAATGCCCAGATGGGTGGGTTGCCAAGGTGGGGTTTATTACCCAAAGTGGCATGAAGGGAGACTACTTTTCTGGATGAACCCTACATTATATCTGAAATATATATAAAATAATAGTTGCTTTAAACAGAGCAGTCAGTGTTTGATGGTTGGTGCCTGACAGCTGATATGTAATACATTTTAGTACTTTTTATATTTAGCCAGCACAAAATTGCACATATTAAATTTTAATGTCAAACAGCAGTTTCAGGACTTGTACCATTTTGAGATCAAACCTTCATGTGTCCAAATCTACTTTTTATTTCAATTCCAATTTTATCCATATATTTTAAGATGCAAATCAAAGATAGAAATAAAATATTTTAAACACTTTTACTCCCAGTAAGAAATTTGATCTCATTTACAGTCCTTCATTTGCCCATTGAGGTAGGTTCAGCTGTGTCCTTACCATCTTACAAGGCTGCTACTGCTCAGGATGCGAGGCCCTTGGTATCCCAAGAATATGGATGAATCCTGGCAATTTGCTGTCCTCTTGCCAATCTTAGGTGATGAGCCATATAAAAACAGGTAATTAGTTGGATTTGGTCTGCAGGGCACAGTTTATCAACCCCTGTCACATAAGATAAAGAGCATATAACGATGCAGCATGGGAGTATGGAAAGAATAGTTAACCTGAAAGATATTTAGTGAAGCTGACTGGGAGAAGATTGAAAACAAGCTAACATAAGTATTTCATTTTACAAAGAAAATGTATGGAATTCATTATCAGGTGAAACAAAAACAACCACCTAGGTGGACTTAAACTAAAGATTTGACAAATTCAGAGAGGAGAGAAAGTACTGAAGGTCATCAAGACTTGATGGCTACATATTGTTTTCAGAATCAGAAGGATGAAGTGCTAACACTATCATTTGTTGGATAACACTAGGAAGGCGAAATATTTTGCTGCAATCCCTATATAGTTTTTAATTGTTAGCTGCCTAGGGTCACTTGGCAACTGAGTGACCATATAAACAAATAAATAAGTAAAACTGAAGGCTAGAAAAATCATACTTACAGCAGTTTGGGAATGAAATCAACTTATCTGGGAGTGGATGAGTCCTTCAATATTAAAACTCTTCAAGTCAGAGCCAAACTCTCCCCATTGGGATATTTTTTTTCCTCTGGATTGTTAGCATTAAATGAGAAGCTGAAATGATAGTACAGAAGTTCCTTAACTGTTTTATGGTCATAAAACTTAATCCAGCAAATATTCAGCCCTTCATCCTTAATTCCCATTGCTTTAGTAAGCAAGTTAAAGACATACCAAAATGAGAGCAGAATTCCACTTGTGGGATTTGTAACTGCCTAACATCTGCACTTCCTCTGTTTACATTCAGGGACTCTTGCGATCTATTTTATCCATGTATTGAAAATCAGTTATCTGAATACAAAAGTTCCTTTAGATTAATGAAATCAGTTCTTGTGCAGGTGTCTTAGTGAGATGTGGTAGGAGAGAAACACTTTAATAAGACTTCTGACAAAAAATAGTCCACTCTGAAAATAAGTTCTGATGTGAACTGAACATGAATAGCAATGAATCAGTGAATACTTAGAGGCAAACAAAGTCATTATCAAAACCCAAGATATGTTTGTCAAAAACAGATCATGCCAGACAAATCTTATTGCAATTAACAAAATTAGAGGACCAGAGGAATGCTGTGGATATGATTTACTTGGATTTCAGCAAGGCATTTGACAAAGTAGATCATAATCTATTACTTGATAAGATAGAAAAATGTGAGTTAAACAACATCACCACCAGATGGATCCGTAACTGGCTGATCAGCTGCACTCAACGAATAGTCCTCAATGAAACTGCATCTACATGGAGGGAAATATGCAGTGGTGTTCTGATATCTCAGGGGTTTCCAGAAAGAAGAGAGAGTCAAGCTATTCTCCAAAGTACCTGAGGGCAGGACAAGAAGCAATGGATGGAAATTAATCAAGGAGAGAAGCAACCTAGAAACTAAGAAGAAATTTCCTGACAGAACAATTAAGCAGTGGAACAACTTGCCTCTAGAAGTTGTGAATACTCCAACACTGGAAATTTTTAAAAAGAGATTGGACAACCATTTGTTTAAAATGGTTTGGGGTTTCCTGCCTGAGCAAGGGGTTGGACTAGAAGACCTCCAAGGTCCCTTCCAATTCTGTTATTCTATTCTATTCTAAATATTTCTTTTTTCGTACTTGTCATAAGCTTCATAAAATTGATTCAAATACACTCTACATGCACAAATATTGATGTCATCTCTACAATCTGGATTTAATTTCTCACATTTAAGTGAATTTGTTCTCCATTGTCAGTGAATTAAAAGAGTTGCAGGCATTAATTCTGGTTTTTCTTGTTGGAACTGTAGCCTGCTGATTTGTAGTTGGCAATGGGTAGTTGCCATTGTGTTCTCAAGAGGCCAGTTCCTATACATTGCCCTATGTAAACCCCTACTGACCTTTGGCTCTTCCTCTGAAATATGACCATAAAAATAATGAGCCCTTGAACTACTTTTGGCAATTATACCATTCCTAGAATGAAAAGACATTGTCATTAACATGTAGCCTGTAGACACTAGATTCTGGGATTGGCATGCAGCCAACTGAAAAAGGGAGCTGGTTTTAAAACTGACACAGGTTCAGTGGGATAATTAGGAGGTTCTGTTTGAGTTTGTTGATATAAATGTACAGAAGATTAGCCTTTCCCCTTTCAGCTCTGAATAATGATCACCATTAACAGGTGGCAAACTAATGGCAGAACATGAAATCAATACTTGTTTCCTGATACCTTCATTTGTTATTTTTCCGTAGAGGATATTTCAGTAGAAAGAATTTTATCTGCTCCTTCTCACTATACTTTTTGCTTTCAATTCATGCTGCATATATAATTTATCTAGAACAACAAATGTTTCATGTCATGCCATCATCCATTGAGTCATCTGTAGGAACAACATAAACATTTGCAACCACCCAGGCTATCCACCTGCCAATTTGGCTGGACAATAGAGTAGGCAAATTGTAGCCCATTCCTCATACATACCTGTTTCTCAAGCAAGGAAGTTGATATGACTTCCATTTTTTGCTCTGTTTGTTCCATTGCTGGCAACTTCAAAGGATTATGAACTAGGGAGGGAAAACATTTTCTACTCCCCACTGTCTTCTTGTACAACTTGAGGACATTGCTGTGAAATATACTCCCATTCTTATCAGAAATTAATCATGGCCTTCAGAATGTGAAAAAAGAGAAGGCATATGCAGATAATCTGCTGCACCTGAGATGTGTTACAACCCCAGTATTGCCAATTGCTGCTGCAGTTAGGAATTGCAGTCCACAGCTTATGCATTTGTATGTTCATTAAATGGTTGTATGTCCTGATTTTCTGCTCTGATAGTACTTAATTGGCTAACGAAGTAAAAACTAAAAACAAAATATTACTATTATAAACATCAATCAACAGTTTAAAAAGATACATCTTTTTAGATATTCTAACCAATGTGTAATGGAATGTGTGAATGACCTTGGGGGAAGAAGGGAAGAGATGCTGCTTAGGAAATAACCAGACAAGAAAGACAGTGGTTTAATGGTAACTGGTTCTTTGATAGCTGGCTTCCTAGATCTGAATGGGAGGAGCTAAGAGTAATCAAAGGTAACCCTCAGATGATTGTGGATCCTCCTGGGAAGAGGAATCTTGAGGATTCCTGTTCCTGGAAGGAGCTTTTGGAGAGCTGTGCCTCCATCTTTCCTCTCAGCTGTTTGGTTTTTTTAAAGCATGCATGGGATTTTTTTTTCTTTTGGCTTTTGTTTTAAAAGCTAGTTGAAGGCTGATTTACTTTAACTCTCTGGTGATTTTTAATGTGAATTCTTTAATGTTTTTTTCACTGTTTCATTCTGCTGTTCTGAATTAGTTTCACTTTCTCCATGTGGACATCGATGGAGATTTTCTGTGTAGTGAAAGTGAATTGTTTGGATTTCCATTTGCATCAGATTTTCGTGACAGAGGTTTTGCATTTTCATAATTTTTAAAAAGCTGCGATCTTCAATTTTTTTAATGGTTCATGGATATTTTCTTTCTTTTTTTCCTTTTTTTCCCATCCTTTTTTTGTGAAAAATATTATATCAATGTTCTTGGTGGTTACTTTGTTACAACATATCTAACTCCCTGTCCTGGAAAGGAACTGTTTATTTCTAGTTGTGAATGCCTAGTTAGAGGACTATATTAAAAACGCAAACAATGTACCAACTTCCCCTCTGGGAAGCCTTTGAAAAAAGAACGCTTTTTAACCTACAAGTTCAAATTGAAAACTTTGGTAAAAATTTGATAAAAATAACAAAGATTTTAAATCAACCTAAAGAGGATATCCAGTCTCAAGCAACTGTAGCCAACCAAACTGGCAACTGGATGGATTGGAATCTAAATTGCTACTGGCAGATTTAAAGGAGAAGGAACTTGGTTTGGAAATTGCAAGATCATTTGAGAAGGCTGAAGGATTTTATGGATTTTACAAATCTGGAATTAACAGAATTGAGGAGAGATGAACTGGACTTTCTTAAGACTGATGGTGATTGAGGAATGGACTTTATCTAACTGGAAAATAATTTGGACTGGATCTTTTGGGAAAATGGATCGACAGCAGAGGTTTATGATTTTGGGGAGTAGGACACATTTGTTGGACACATCTTAAGAAGTTTATTATTAAGAATTAAACAAAGGTATTTGATCTCAGACAGATCAGAAATAATGACTGTGATGATTTATGGTAGATAAGAAGCTGTTGTAGACTTTCTGAGTTAAATACAATAAAAAATAGTTAATAGAGGACTTTGAAGTTTAATTTTGCTATTGGTTCACCTGTACTTTGCCTTTATGTATAGTAGATAGGTCACAGATCAAATTGGTTGCAAATAGACATAGAAGTTTATAAATTTTGGGCCTGCTTCAAGGACAGGAGAAACTAATATTATTTCAATATCTTTATCAGAAGGAGGGATGATATATGTATATGAGTTTTTGTCTTTTCTTTCTTTTTTGATGCACACTTTTCTCTTCTCTAATGTTTTGTCTATTTTTTGTTTTGTTTTTGTAAAATTTATTTCCCCTTTTTTGGGGAGTTTGTATTGTATCTTAATTTTCCAAATAAAATAAAAATGTATTCAAAAATAAAAAATAAAAATGGAACCTCTTAAAATAGCACAACCTGTTCTTTTTGTTCCTATTACTTTTCTCTTCTACTTTGTTTTGGCAACCTTTTTTTAATTCTGTTACTGAGTTTATTCTGACTATAAGGTATAAGGTAACCAGCTGTCCCAGTTTTGGAAGGACAGGTCTTGGGCAGGAACTTCCTAACTACTGGCACATAGCGCAAAATATCCACATTTCTAAGAGTTGACTAACAGCAGCACAACAGCAGCACAAGAGCAGGTGGGAAAGCAGGAGAAGGACCAGGTGAGCTACAGTGCATGAAATAACCTGCTATTTGCTGTTCTTTACAGTCCTATAAGCCATGATTATGGCTGCAAAAATCAAGATGGTATAGCATGACAGCCTTCTCTCCACCCAGTTCCTAGTGCAGGACATCCATTAAAACAATCCAAACAATTTCAGTACCATAGATAAACTAAAACCCCTTTTGAAATGAGTCAAATAATAACATCAGTGTCATTTTAATCTGCAGCTGGGAAGACACCAGCTTCTCAATCTCCTTCTCAACAGTATATTTGAGACTGGGCCAGCCTATATTTCCAAAGATCTTACGGATTAACAGATGTTTTCTTCAATAAAAATCTTATATAACTGCCTCAATTAGACATGGGGGAACACATCCTACAGTACTTGCAGAGAGTTGGATAGCATCTCTTTTAACTGTGGGGCAGAGCCATTAACTTGAAATCCAGAATTGGGTCCTTTCAATTTTATCCACATCTGCAGAACCACAGACCCCTAAGATAAGGAATGACTAATGGGACTATGCACATTTCCAACAAAGGAGAAAGCTCCTTAGATCCCACAAAAGCTTCTGTTAGTCATTGAAGTTAGAAGGCTTTCACATGAGGTTGAAAAAAAAGAGGCACACTTAGATTTCTCTTGGCTGTCTTTAATAACTGAGCAGATGATATGCTGAGCACTTTGTACGCCAACCAAGTAAACTGCTGAGTCTGGCTACAGAGTACCCAGTAGAGCAGGGGTGTCAAACTCACATCATCACGGCAGTGTCACGTGACGTATCGGGACTTTTTCCCCCTTTGCTAAACCAGGCGTGGGCATGGCTAACACATGATGCAGCTGGTTCGTGGGCTGGGAGTTTGACAGCCCTGCTGTAGAGATACTAGAGTTTCCATTCACCCTAAAGGTTTGGATTTTCTCCCCCCAAAAAGTCTTTGAGATTGGACTTTCATCCTCTCCTGCAGTGGCAATATTGAGTTATTTGCTGATTGTTTTCTTTGATTATTTTGTGTAAGTGTCATTTAAATTTCCACTGCTTTTAATTATGTTTCTGCATGGGGAAATATTTCTGGGTATCTGGTATGATTGGAGTGGTATAAAGTTTAAGTAAATAAATGTAAAATGGTGCTTACTTGATTAAGATCAGAACCATTATGGATGGCTGTTTCCTCTTTTCACATTACATTCCACCATGCTCCTCTATCAATGAAAAAAAAACCTGAAGTAGCAGGACTAGTTAATCTGGAAGATAGAAGGAAGATTTAACAGATGACCTGATAACATGTAGCTAAGTTACCTAAATGTTTCACAAAAATGGATTTCAAATTATGGCTCTGGTACTCCGCCCTAACCACTGTCTCATGAAACCATAACATTTCAGGAATCCATGTCTATGACAACTAGCTGCCCAGGCCCTACTTGCACACATCCAGTGAAGAGGCAGTCATTTTCTCTTTGAGTAATAGCTTCCACTCCTCCTATTGTTAAAATAATTTTTCTAACATTTTTTTTATTCCATGTTCCATCCTTTGGGATATTAGAGAACAAGTGATGTCCTTCTATGTGTCATCCACAGACTAACATAAAGTTTCTTATGCTGTTTGAAAAATATATCCTCTGCTCAGTCTTCTGCTCTGACGGTTAAACTTTCCCAGTTTATTCACACTCGCTCCATGAGACTTAATTTCTAGGGCTTTTTTGTGTTCTGAGGGAAGAACTTTAGATTTGTTTCTGTAAAATGACATTCTGTTATTTTCCGCTGATTGTTTTGAATTTTATTTCTGTCTCCTAGCTATTCCACCAGGATGGTGTCATCTGTAAATTTAATATATTTTTCACACATCTTCTCAGCCAAACTGCTAATGAAAATGTTGAAGAGTACAATGCCAAAGACTGAACTTTAGCATCTCACCTTATATTTTGTTCAGCTTGATGAGGAACCACTGATGAACATTTTTAGTATGATTTTCCAGCCATCTTTTTTTTATCCATTTAATTGTTTTGCCATGCAGCCAAAAGGTAACTAGCTTATTAATCCAAAGGTTGCGAAATTTCTGCTGAAATCAAGAGGTTATATTGACTTATTATGTTGTTTTTAAAGTGTTTATAATTTAATTTCTAAATAATCTGTTCTAGAATCTTGGCACATATCAATGTTGCGCTGCCTCATCTTTTTTCCCATCATTTAAATTTGATCTTGTTCAATTTGATGGTACTTTCTTTTCCCCATGTTTCTTACAAATAATCCATAAAAACCTTGTTTCTACCATATGCTAGGAAAAAATTGATTGGGTCTTTAAGTTTAAACTGTTTCAAATAAGATATCCTCTTATCAATCCTCTTATCAATCTCAACCCTGTTCATTCTGTTTTTCACAATTGCTTGGTGGGAAGTATACTGTTCCTGAAACAAAATAGAATTTGAATAGTTTTGTGAATAGTTTCTTTTCTCCTATTAGCATTTTGCCATCTTCAGTAAGCACCTGATGAACTGATTCTTTGCTTTATTTTATTTGGAACATTTATTAAGACACCCTTTAAATTTCTGACTCCATCTGTATAGTTCTCAGCTGTCTGTACTCTTTTTCTTTACTGATCTCCATTTCCAGCTCTTAAATAATGTTCTTTTTGTTTTCAGATCTTTATTAAACTTTTTGGGAAGACAATATGGCTTCCTGTAGTGTTTTGTATTTTTGAAATAGAAATGTTAGAATTATTTGTCATAGCACTGCAGTTTTCTTTTGTTTTTTTTAATTCTTTTTTTTAGCTGAGAGTAATTGGTATATTATAATAAGTAAGTAGATACATCTACTATTCTGCCTTTTTGGCTGATAGCATTTCATTGTGCTTTCAGTTGCTATTTGTCATTGAAATATAAGATTGGGGGAGGGATGGAATATAGCAACATTAGAATTATGAACCGTATTTTTGGATACCTCCAATCCACATTGGTGTTAGAGCCATCTTAATTTCTCTGCAGATTTGTTTGATATTTTAAATATTTATACAGAATGAATATACTTTCTGAGATTTAATCCCAAATGCTTAACCTTTCATGTACGTGCTACCCAATCTGATTTCACTCAAGGAACAGTTGTTTGCCATTTGCTTGTAGTTTTCTCTTATTTGAATGAGGACCATTACATCATCCCCACCCTAAGGCTTTCTCTTCCTCCAATTTAAACATGACCAGATCTTTGATATTTCCTCCTACAATTGCTCTCTCTTATCATTTCTGTGCTCACTGAAATGCTCCAGCAGCTTCTCAAGTTGCAGAGGCCAAAGCTGTCCACGGTGCTGCAGCTGCTGGGATCTTGCAGGTACATCTGATGAAGCTCTCATAAAACAATAAATTTTTAAAACTCTTCAGTGACAAATGCACTTCTCTTGCTTCATTTAAGGACATATATAAAACATTGATTACATGTTACATTAAAATAAGAGAAAAATGCTTTCACAGATGTTCTTTCACTAGGTGCATTTAATTGGTACAGTAAAATGTATGATTCTTTAAGTACTTATAATGTGAACTGTATGAAGTTGTATTTAAAGCAGATCTGATGGACTAATTTGTGATTCAAAACTTCTGAAGGCTGAAGAAGAAGATTACATTAAGGAGGACCTCTCCTTCATTACTGTGCATATAGAAATCTGGTAACATTTCTGTGGTATGATTTGGGTTCATCCAACATAAAAGACATTGAATATTATTTTCATAATTATTTGCCATCTTAAAATTCAGGTGGCATAGTCTATCTCCACTCGGGTGTAGAGCAAGTATTATAGTCTAACATTGCTTTTGTTCTTTGTTAATTACCCACATGGACCTTAAGGTTTGAATCAGTGCAAGATATATCAAGGAACACTGGAAGCAATGTTACAACAGTGTTGTTCCAAATTAACACATGAATAGTAGTGGTTGAAGGGGGATCTTAATTGTAACAGAATAACAGATTTGGAAAGGAACTTGGAAGTCTTCTAGTCATTTATTTATGCATGCTAGCATTGATTTCTTGACTTAACTTTGCACCAAGACAAATTCCTTGTGTGTCCAATCACACTTACCCAATAAAGAATTCTACTGTAGTCTATTAACAAAAATTGCACCCATTGGAACTAACAAGGAAGGAATGCACAAACCTATATATTTGTCCAAATGATTCAAAATGCTATAAATAAAAATGTGTTTGCATGCCAGGAGAAAGACAAAAAAAATGGAATAGCCTTTCCTGATCTAGATTGAAGAGAATTTACCTATAGGCTGTTACCATGAGATGGGGCTATTATGATTCAAGAAAAAAAGTATTCTGGTGGGTTGTTTTAAAGGGAAATTTGGGGTGGGGGTATTGTTGAAGTAGAAAAAGAGTAAGAAATGAAATATGAGAGTAGTGGTGCCATTTAGTCCATTAATGTTATAGAAATGATAGGCAAACCTGGCATATAGCAAGACCAAACCTCAAACTCATTGCTTTTAACTCTGTGATTTTCTTTAGTTTTTAAAAATCTATTTATATGTTTATTGGAACTGTTCACCACTGCAATGAAACCATACTCAGTGGTTAACAACAAATCTCAGCAGCATAAGAATAGTATAGCTAAATTAACCCAGTAAATAAAGCACTCATGAAAAATAACAGTAGGAATAACCATTGAATGGTATCATTTCATTTTTACCAACTTTCTGAAACAATTCAATTGTTAATAGCATTTACCATATATATACTTCTTTCCATGCTTTACAGCCCTCTCAGTGGTTTACAGAGTCAGCAGCCCACAAAAATCTAGGTTCTCATTTTCTGACTTTGGAAGGAGGGAAAGCTGAGTCAGCCTTGAGCCAGTGAGACTGGAACTGCTGGCAGCTGGCAGCCAGCAGAAATAGCCTGTAATACTGCATTTTAACCACTGCGCCACCACAGGTTATAATAACTTTAGGAAAGTTAGTGATGTGGGCACAAGTCTGATTTCTAGAGGGAAGCTGTTTTACATGCAGACCCAACCTTTCAAAAACAATATATATAAGGCAGTTTGTGCAAATGAGGGACCAAGAGCAGTTTTTCCAAGACACAAAGGTCAGAGGGGCTGTACCTGCATGGAGAAGGCAGCCCATAAGATACTTAGCCATGCCATTTATGGCTTTATATTAGAATAACATCAGCACCACTTGTACTATTAAGAAACTAATGCATGTCCTGAAGCATTGATGTAATCTATTCAAGATGATGAGTGCCAGCCAAGAACTGGACCACTATTTTCTGGACTAATAGTTGCTTCGTGGTTTCACAGACAATCCTGTGGAACATTTTCAGTAGTCCAAGGAAATAGTGGGGAATAGGTCTATCTACCTAGTAGGTAGATCAGACCAGGAAATCAAGTCCACAGGTAAGGTAAAATTACTTTTACCGAAATTGGCTATAATAATATAATTTATCATCTGATTATCTCTGAATTCTACTGAGATTTTCAAAAGCAGCAAAGACCCAAAGGCATGGAAAAAAAATGAGAGACATAATGACATACCAAAAATTGTTCTAATATGATCAAGCTGTGATATGGGGAAATTTTGGACATAAAATAGACTTTATCTTGGACCTAGGAGGAAATGAACAGTAAAGGAGAAGTAATCACAGAGGAAGAACACTTTTATTTTAAAGAAAAATGAAAGGACTAGACATATGTTCCATTTATGTACTATTGAATTGGGTGGATGTAAATTCAGTGAATATGATCTACTTAAGCTCCTCCTTTTCCTTCTTCTCCATATGCCAATAAAGCTCTGTGATAATCTTACACTAGAGTAATCATAAGCCCAATCAAAATATATGTACAGAATTAAAAAATAAATAGCAATGCAATTTATACCCAGCCAAGACTATTTGATCTACCAATTTCTAACATAATGTCTGAATATGACTACAGTATTATATACTGTATAGCCAATAGTAGATATCTAGACAGTCAAAAACACAATTGTGACCTTTACTTTTTATTTTTCCAGTGAAATAAAAAGGGTTTTCAGGCAACTATGTTATTTTTATAGATCTTTGAAATTAATAGAATTTGCTTCTGAGTAGATTTTAGCTTTTTTTCCGTATGTAGACATAATCAAGTACATAAGACTACTGATTACCAGATGTAAACATAACAATTTCCTGAATATTTAGGCCAAAAGATAATGCTCCTTCAGACATTTTGAACCACTAGTTCTCAGATCTTCTGATCATTGGTCATGTAGTTTGAGATTTACATGATTTGTGACCATAAACTGATAAATGGACATGTCTTTATCAGCCAGATTTAGAACAAATGGGTCAGCTGAGAATGTTACAAGATCATTTCTTTTTAAGGGAGTGCATAAGATAGTGTTTTTCTTAATGTTCAGTTTAATAAAATCTTGCCAGTTTGAATGGTAATTAAATATCAGATATTTTTGAAAAGGTGTAAAGCATTAGTTGCTTGGTGTTCAAAAATTCAAAGAAAAAGCATTTGCTACTATCACATAGGTAAAAGTTACACCCTACAGTCAGTAATAACTTTTTGAACTTTTCTAATCCCACGCCCCATGGGCTAAGCTAAAATGTCTCTGAATCTTCTCAAGCATCAACCTAACAGAAGTTTATATATTCTGAATGAGCCACAGGGCATGTTTTCTTGAAGAAACTGGTGCATGATATTAAACATGTATTCATTACAATAAAATACTTTATCCACCACCCTTTCTTGCAATCTGTTTAAAATATTTGCCTCTTCATTCAGAGTAACTGAAAAATGTATTTAAATGAACCCAGGAGTTCAAAGTAGGAATTAGACATCCATTAAATAGTTCAGTTATTTACATTTTTTAATTCTCCTTTTTCCATTAAAGTAATTCAGACTGCTTCAATTCAGAGTCTTTTGAATAATTTGCTACAAATATTATATTATTTGTATAATATTATTGCAATATTATTGCATCTCTCTGGTTGCTTAATACTGGAGCGGAAAAGGGGGAGGGGAGAGGATAATTTATTTGAAAAACTAACCTTGAACATCAAGCTCTTATATAATCCTGATGCCAATAAATTTTTTTCTTTAAGTCTGAGCTGGATTGGGTGCGTGGCATTGGATGGATGGAGGATAAGCCTACAGGTACTAAGGACATACCAGCTGCAGCAGATGATAAATTTAGGAAATGGACTACATTAAACACACACACAAAATGAGATGATCAAACTATTTACAACCAAAGCCCTAGCTTATGTTAAAAAAATAGTATACATTCATACGTGTTTTTATCCTTTCCTTGAGGTTTTTAACATCAGTTAGACAGCTGACTTAAGGCAAACAGCTAAAGGATATGAGTATCACTTGCAGCTGGAGCCTTGCTGAAAAGCTGCAGAGTAAAATGGAGAATAGGGAATGATTATGTTTCTTCCACCAGATCAGAATAAATGGTAGGTATACTCAGGTAGGAAGGCAAAAAAGGAGTACAAAACAAGATCATTCCAGAATAACAGGATAACAGAGCTGGAAGGGATCTTGGAGGTCTTTCTAGTTCTGATCAGGCAGGAAACCCTATACCATTTCAGACAAATGATTGTCCAATCTCTTAAAAACCTCCAGGAATGAAACACCCCCAGCCTCTAGAAGCACACATTCCACTGATTAATTGTTCTAGCTGTTAGGAAATTTCTCCTTGGTTCTAGGTTGCTTCTGTCCTTGGTTCATTTCCTGGCTTCTTGTCCTGCCTTCAGGTGCTTTGGAGAATAGGTTGACCCCCTCTTCTTTGTGGCCCTTAGATATTGGAATAGTGCTGTAATATCGCCCTTAGTCCTTCTTTTCATTAAACTAGACATACCCAATTCCGGCACCTGTTCTTCATATGTTTTAGCCTCTAGTTCCCTAATCATCTTTGTTGCTCTTCTCTGTACTCTTAACTACAGTCTCAACATCTTTTTTTACATTGTGGCGATCACAACTGGATGTAGTATTCCTTTTCAGCGGCTTTTATCCAGCATTTATACTCTGGCCTACATGGACCAAAAGATTACTGTTGATTGATTCAGAGACACAGTATGAAATAAGTAAACAAATAAAATAACATGATTCATTATGAAAGAGTTACAGCTTATTTGAAAATATTAAACCACATGGTGAAATCCCCAAACGCAAGGGATGATGGAGTAAAGAACTTCACCCAATCTAAAGTATCTCTTTCATCACACTCTTATCTTGACAAAAATGCTTGAGCGACAACACAGCCAAAAACACAGCCAACCATTTGTATTGTATTGCTGAGCGCATTGGGTTGTGCTCCAAAAATTGTAAGCTGCCCTGAGTCTTCGGAGAAGGGCGGCATATAAATGTAATTTAAAAAAAACCCGCTACAGCAGAGCCAGCACACCACACCTCCCCTCCAGTATTTATAGAGAGAAGGCAGCTCAGACCATGCTTTGCTGGCAGAAGCACAAAGCCGAAGACACCAGCCTGAAGATGGCGAGTGGGATCTCGTCGAAATGTCACCAAGGTATTCTCAAACTTACACGGGACAAGACCCGAATACACCAAGACATACACACACACACACACACACACACACATAATTATATTATATAATTATGTATATATAAAACATTTGAAGGAAAAATACTCATTATGATTTTGATGTATCAGTGGGTTTTCCCCCCTCAAAAACCTTTTGGGGATTTATAAACATTATTCATCACACACCAAATACATTCTGGTGCATTAGCTTAAGTACATTTGGAAAGTCTGCAGTCTTAATGCCTTTGATTGCAAAATTAAGATCTCTGCATTAATTTTATCAAAACAAATGGCTAATTGGTCTTCTGAAACAAAATTACACAAAGAGGTTTCCCTGGGAAACCCCATGTGTGATGATATGTACTGAAGGGAGCATGGACGACATTGGGAAAAGCAGCACGGGAAGGATCAAAGAAGCCATTTCTTTATATTACAACATATAAAAGGAAATGTCAAAATGAGGAAGCAGACAAATGAAGTGATGTCAGACTATGGGAAAAGTGTAGTTCAAAAGTCACCTTGGGACTTCTGTTCGGTCTGTTTCAAGGTGATACATATGCTGTATCAAGAAGTCACATCTTAAACCATTAGTCCTCTTCCTGCCTTTCTCTTACAGCATAGTACAATTTTATTCTTTCTGTGAGATCAAAATGGTTGGAACTGCCATCTTCTGAAGGAAAGGTGTTGCTTCTAATTGTTATTCTTAATCAAGGACTGCTTTTTTTACTGAAAGACAGGTATGCACTCCCCTATCTCTTTCATTGTACCCTTGGAGATTTCAAAGATCACACTATTGAAACACGGCAGAAGATCATTAAACCCTATAATGTTTGGTACCTTCACAACTGTTTTCATCAAGTGGAATTGACCTTCCAAACTTGGATGACCTGGAAGAATCTGTTAGTGATTCTTCACTAATAAGAGAAGTTGAGGCTGTTATTTTTGAGTGACTAGCTTGGTCCATGTTGTAGTTAATATCAGGATATCTCCTTATTAATACTTCTGAAATGGTTTCTTGTTGACTTGTTCTGGAGATTTATAGTGACTGAGGCAGTGCTGATGTGAACTCAGTATTTCTACATTTATCTTAGTATATTTTTTCAATTGATTTTACATTTTACCATGAATGTTTGTGTTTTGGGGGAAGTTGTTTGTTACAGGGACAAGTTAAGAAATAAAATAACAGCAATGTGATTTTCTACCATTTATATGTATTTTATTTATTTTGTTTGGACTTGTATGCCGCCCCCTCTCCGCGAGGACTCGGGCGGCTCACAGTTAAAACACAATAATACAAACAATAAATATTTAAAAGAGAAATTAAATCAGACAAGCCCAATCTTTAAAACCCAATTAAAATAATTTTAAAAAACCCCGGAGGTCCTTATATTGTATCCTTATATGATTGCATTTGTATGAAATAATGACTGAAATAGATATGCTAATTTATACTATATGGTATAAATTTATATATATGGTAAAATCCACATAAAATGGGAGCAAGGGAAAAAAATGTCATCCTATTCCTTCCAGTGATATCCTTCTTGACAGATATTTTGTTGTTTAATAAAAACATTTTCCCTTACCACCAAAATAAATTTCAGACTACTTTTAAATATTTGCCTTTCAGCATCTAAAAAGGTTTCATGGTTTCTATTCTTCTCATACTGCATCATTTTTAACTGCTAATTTGCCAACAAGGAGCTTTCTTGTCACAGATGATGAGAAGAAGTGGAGAGGGGGGAAAAAACCTTCTACCCTTTGGGCCTGAAAAATAAAGCCATGCTGCTTTTCTCATTTTTTTTCTTCCCCAAGGTTCTTCTGGAGCCAAGTTGGTTGAGTGAAGGACAAGAGTTTGATGCTGTCTGGCAACAATGCATAAGCCCACCCTTTATTATTTATTTATTGGACTTGTATGCCGCCCCATCTCCGAAGACTTGGGGCCGCTCACAACTAAAACCATACATCAACAATAGTTAAAAAAGAATTAAACCAAAACAAGCCCAATATTTGTCCAAATTAAAATGAGTTTAAAACCAACCCATTCCCCGAGAAGGCGATCATAGCCCGGGGTCAATAGGTCTTCAGGTCGTGGCGGAAGGTGCGGAGGTCAGGGGCCAGACGGAGTCCCAGGGGCAGTTGGTTTCTTGAGTCTTTTTCATATATTATCCAGCCCAATTAATTGGTATTGGGCTTCCCTCCATTCCTTTATCCCTGTGGATGCAGATTGCTATGACTAGATCCTTCACTACAGTTCTTCTGCACATTAGCTTATATTCTCAATGGTTGCAATATTAAAACTGACCAAGCTATCTTTTTAATTGGAGGCTCTGGGGTCCCCAAATTTAATCTTGTGACCCCTCCATTAGACAATTTGTAAGGCTATTATAAGAAGGACAACTATTGTTTTTTTATCTGTGCATGTAGCCCCCAATATTTTAACCTCATTCATGGCTGTTCGTATGGAGAGAAAAGGACATCATGGAAGCATATTACATAATTTGTGTAATTTGCACAATTTCTTCAGGAAAGAAATGATGTTATGTGACTTCTATCAGTCACAAGCCCTCAACCATAGCCTTGCAAGAGACATGAGACTTAAAGCACATGTTTCATTCAAGTTCATTTAGTGATATTTATGAAAGAGTGAGGAACTGGTCATACTCTGATAGTCAAACCACTACAATATACTGCCTCCCTCACTCCTGATTCCTACATAAAGTGCTCCAGTCACCATTCCTCATCTAACTGACGTTATTTATTTTTTATATTTCAGATTTCTTAAGCACCCATCTCCCTTGGATTTATGCTTTTAAAGTCCCTCAGTCGTATACAAGAAAAAAGGAAAATGCCCAAAAGAACATGCAAAATTGAGCGCAGCCAGAATCTTCATATCATCAAAAGCAGGCATGGTAGAACCTCCTAAAATGAATGTAATATCGTCTACTACATTTATGGAGGGAGTAATAGTGAGCAGCTTCTAATCATATTTGGTGACAGGCTTTTATGTAAGTCTGCTTTTCATCTTAGCACATTTTTAGAGATTCTGTTCCATTGTCAAGAAGCAGACTGAAAGATGAAGATATTTTAAAAATATGATAAGAATTTCATTGCATGCAAAGGAAGAAAGAAGTAGACACTGTCCTTATACAAAGGAGGGTAACTGTTAAGAAGCCTAGAATCAAAGTAAAACCAGGACCTGTAAACAGCATATAATTAGCCATTGTTTTTCTATTTGCTTCCTTTAATATGCAATAGGGGGAAATACAATAAAATGTCAAGGACTCAATTAAACAGATGGTTCTCTGCTGCTTATTTTTCTCCACTGTATTGTTTGCGTCAATTAAAATCAAAATGCCTTGATGGAAAGTGACTCACCAATTCCCGTAAAGTGCTTTTCTTAAGACAGAATGAGGAGGAAGAACTTAAGGCAGAGCAAAGGAAGAAGGATCATATCATGAGCTTTTATTAGGAGCATTATTATTTCTCATTAATTAAACTGAACATTGCTTTAGTGACGTCTTGGGCTCATTTTACAGGAAAAAATCACCACAGATTGCCAAGTTAAATAGACAATTACAGGAAGCCCGAATTATGCCTACATTGCATTCCCTAAGGGCAGTGGGCCAAGTTCATGTCAAATCCATAATAACTAGAATATCTCCCACTAAAAACAGCTCTCATGAATATACGTCACAAGTCATTTGTAATGTACGCAGAGGAAGTATTGATCTTCCTTGAGCTTCCTTTCTCATAAACTCATAATAGTAAAAGGAGGGAGATGTAAGCAAACTTCTTCTGGCTATGTCCAGGTGGTACACCAGTTCCTTTTAAAAACCCACTAAGGCATAATTAACAAAACAAACAAGCAAGCAAGATTTATGATTTCTTTTTCAGGAGTCAAAATGACAGCTATCTGAAAACACTTCATGAGCTATTTAATCCTGACAAAATATATAATCTTTGGGGTCACATCATCACATTTGTTGGCTTGTTTTCTGGTAAATTGCAAAGCAAAACTAAAGGGTTGGTACTGAACAATCTATGGGTCATTGACCAATGTAGTTGTAGGTACAGTTTTTGTAACAAACTATGCACTTAAGTCAGATTTTTGCAAAGCATTTAGCAACATGATGAGAAAGATAGATGATACCCTAGCCTTTCCTAAACTTGGGCCCCTGATGGAGTACCTACAGCATGTGATCCATCCATAAAAAATAAGTTTAATAAGGAAAGAAAAATAAGAACATAAAAATGGCCATGAATGTACCAGATTGACCCTTAATCAAAGCTGAAGCTAGTTTTGCATTGATGTAGTGATTAGGTTTGCTTTTACTGACAGCGCTTATACTTTATACTGACAGCACCTATATGCTTCCTCACAGACTTTCCTTGTGAGAAACTGACTAGGAGCATCAGAAATCACAATCAAGTTGGAATGGCAACAACTTTGTGAATAAAATTGATCTGAACATCACGGAAATTTCAATTCCACAGGAGTAATGGATCATGGATTTTGGATCCTACCTTCAAACGATGCTATAGAGCACTGCACACCAGAACTAGATACAAGAACAGTTTTTTCCCTGAACACCATCACTCTGCTAAACAAATAATTCCCTCAACACTGTCAAACTATTTACTAAGTCTGCATTACTATTACTATTAATCCTCCCATCCTTCCTTTCACTCATCTCCTCCCACTTATGACTGTATGACTGTAACCTTGTTGCTTGTATCCTAATGACATGTAGTTAGAGTGGGCTTTAGCCCTTAGATCATTAGAGATGAGTTCTCCAAGGTCCTTGGCAGAGTTTGGATCATCAACAAGGTCTTGATTATTCAGCTTCTATTTTATTTTCTGATTTTTTTTGCCACTATGTAAGACAGAACATTTATTTGTTGAGATTTGAAGTTGCCATTTGTTTGACCATTCTGATACATAGTTGAGGTCTTTTTGAAGGGTAGCAGTATTGTCTGTGGTGTTGAATAGCTTTACATCATCAGCGAAGAGAATGCACTTGCTCTTAATATGATCACAGAGGTCATTTATGTAGAGTATGAAGGGAGTTGGTCCTAGAACACTGCCTTGGGGGACACCACTGTTGACAGGTACAGAATTTGAGGACCCAAGATTGTTGGGGGCAATAAGCTGACTGTAAAAATGCCGCTTGATAATAAGCCAGCATATGCAATGGAATGAAGGCTATTGCTGAGTGCATTGGGTTGTATCCCAAAAATTGTAAGCCGCCCTGAGTCTTTGGAGAAGGGCGGCATATAAATGTAATTAAAAAAAATTCGATAGGATGCTCCCAATTTTGACCATTTGTTGTCTGTTTGACAGGAATGCTTCTATCCAGTTATGCAGGTGTCCAGAGATACCATAGGAGTTTAGTTTTACGAGTAGTTTGTCATGTACCACTGAATCAAAGGCTTTCCAGAAGTCTATGCAAATTGCGTCTATTGCTTTGCCCTGATCGAGTTGTGTAGTTCATATGTTTTTGCAGTGTAAGAGTTCTAGATTACAGGGTAGTTTTTTTCTGAAACCAAATTGTTTATTAGAGAGTAGGTTGTTTGTCTCTAAGTGGAGGATAATGGATTGGTTAATAATTGATTCCATGACTTTACAGGTGATGCAGCATAAAGAGATTGGTCTGTAGTTTTCAACTAGGCTGGGGTCTCCCTTTTGAAGATGGGGATGATGGTGGCTAGTGGCCATAGTTTTGGCAAGGAGCTGGTCCTGAAAGATTTTTCAAAGATTATGCTTAGAGGTTCAGCTATGGCAGTGGATAGCTTTTTAAAGAAGTAGGCACATATTCCGTCCAGTCCAATAGATAGAGTTAGTTATAGATTGTGTAGGGCTTTTTCAACATTGTCTTCTGTAAAATTGATATGTATTAGATCATTGTAGTTGTCTGTGGTTCGACTAGGAAATACTGGGCATGATCCATTGCTGCTTACAAATACTGAGCCAAAGAATGTGTTAAAGAGGTTGGCCATTGTTGCAGTCTTTACCATTAGGTCCTTTCAGGGGTGGGATGGACCTTGAGTCTTTTAGTTTGTTGTTTACAAAATTGTAGAAAGTGTGGGTGGAATTGGTGCATAGAAGGTTTTCCTCTTGTTTAATGTGATAATTGATGCATTCAGTCTTTATCTGGTGGCATAAATTTTTGTATCGGCTTTTGAAGTTGGCAACGTGACCAGATTTGTTTTTCCGCCAAAGTGATTTCTTTTTGGATTGAAGCTTCCTTATTGTTATGGTAATTTGTTTTTTCTGGTTTGGGGAGTTGTTATTGGTACATATAGTTTGATGACTCTTTTGACTTCAAGTAAAAATATATTGTAATGGTCTTCAACAGTATTGCATCCAGTGAATAGAAATTGCCAATCTAGAGATAAGAGTTTGTTGTCTATAAGATCATAGTTGCCTTTTTTGAAGTTATAATTGGGGATCCCATTGTTATGATGATTTTTGTGTGGACGTATGTTGAGACAAAAGTCAATCATGTTGTGGTCACTGTTGGAAAGGGGTTCTTTAATTTGTATTCCGTAAATTGAATTCAAACTATTGCAGAAGATGAGATCGAGGCAGTTGTTAAGTCTAGTATTGTTGGTTACTAGTTGTTCCAGTCCCAGATTTGTTACAGCATTGTAGATGGTTGTATGTATGGGTTCAGTTTTACATTCGTTTAGGGTCCAGTTAATATGAGGTAGATTTATTTATTTATTTATTTATTTATTTATTTATTTATTTAATTGGATTTTTATGCCGCCCCCCCCTCTCTGCAAGGACTTGGGGTGGCTCACAATTAAAACACAAGAACAATAAATATTTTTAAAAGAATTAAATCTAGAAAGCCCAATCAATAAAACCATTAAAATTAATTTAAAAAAATTAAAAAAAACCCAGGAGGTCAGTCCAGCCCAGCCTGTTCAAACAACCAGATCTTTAGATGGCAGTGGAAGGAGCGAAGATCAGGGGCCAAGCGGAGCTCCAAAGGGAGTTGATTCCACAAGGTGGGAGCCACAACAGAGTAGGCCCTCCCCCAAGGCACTGCCAGCCGACATTGTCTAGCCGATGGCACCCCGAGGAGTCCCCGTCTGTGTGCACGCACAGGGTGATCGGTATTTGATATTGGCCTGGACCCAAATCGTAAAGGACTTTGAATGTTAAAACCAACACCTTGATTGAAGTCACCAAGAAAGATAAAAGCATGTGGGCAGGATGTTGCCCATGTTAGTAGTGAATTTAACTTGTTTACATGTTCGATGTCATAATCAGGGGCTCTGTAACATAATAAGAATCAAAATGTGATATTTAAGGACAGTTCACATATGATGGTCTCAGGAGAGCAAGCTCCTGGGTAACTTGGATGTTTTTTAGATATAAGGACTTTTTATAGAAGATAGCAACACCAATCTACGGATTTCATGATCTGATCAGTAAACATGATAGTCTCTTACTGTGGTAATGGAGTCAGGGAGAGATGCATTGAGCCATGTTTCACAGACAAATATGATGTCGAATTTAGCCATATTTAGTAAGAGAAGAAATTCAGGTATTTTATTTACAAGGCTTCTTGCATTGAGTAGCTTGCATTTAAGGCCAGTTGTAGTTGGAATTGAGGTAGTTAGGGCGTGCATGCCTAGTTTTGAGTGATGGTGGGTTGGATGAGGTAGTTGTGGATTGTGTGACTTACTTTTGATACAATCAGCACAGTAGTCAATGTACAGGTCCTTCTCTCCATTGTCTAGACGTTTTTTGAGTTCTGTGCAGAGTTCACAGGAGCGGATTTTTTGCAGTATGGATAAGTCTGGTTTGAACGAAGTCTGTTATGGTTGGGATTGGTTTTTGCAATGGATTTATATCAATATAAAATATGGATTTATATCAATACTGCAGAAAAGCATTTATTTTGGTCTACCACAATATTTATTACCAGTATATAGCACACAATATTTCATCACTTGTAATATAGTGACATTAAGAACACGGGTAGAGATGAATGGATGGTTGGAAGGATGCTGCCTGTCAGCCATAACAGAGAAGCTCACAATTATTGCTTTCTTATTACATTGGAAAAATAAGGCTTCCAAAGTTTGGACTGATCCAGAACTGATAAATATCACAAGCAAAAGCAACATGGTCTCTTTGTTTCACTCTTAGCAGCAAATAGAGCACACTAGTTAAGTAGGTTCCAGGGAATTCTTTGCTCAAACCTCCAGCAATGTAAAACACCCTTTTGAAATCCTGCACCATGCTACTATATATCACTATATAGCTAATCAAATGTTCAACTAAAGAAATAACTTGTTCCAATGCATCTTTTCCCTATGATTAAGCCAGTGGAGAACCTCTTCTTTCTTTTTAACAGAATAACAGAGTTACTGGAGGTCTTCTAGTCCAACTCCCTTCTCAAGCACGAACCCTATACCATTGTAGACAAATGGTTGTCCAATCTTTTCTTTAAAACCTCCAGAATTGGAGCACACAAAACTTCTGGAGGCAAGTCATTCCACTGATTAATTGTTGTGACTTTTCTTCTTTTCACCATCACCATTTCCAACAGCCAATAAAGAATATATTCTTCCTCTTCCTTATTTTGCATTTATTATGGTCAATCACTGTAAGCCAAATGTGAAGAAATCTTAGAATCAGGGATTAAAGAGATGGAATGAATTCTGTGGGGTCAGCTGGATCATCTACCGAAATCCTTAATATTATGCTGGAACTTTAGATATTAAGCATAAAAATATATGGCAAAACAAAGAATGTAGGCATCTATTTATGTCTCAGATTACTTCTTTGGAAAATCCCTTTTAACAATATGTTGCCCAGAAAAGAAGATGCTCATTATCAGGACAGCTGGCAAGAATAGCAAATCTCCTAAATGAGGTTTTCTTTCAAAATTCCTCTCCATTCTTTTGGCCCACTGACTGGGCAATGTGGAAGATGCTTTTAGGGGGAAATAATACAAATCTTTACATACATGTGTCATTTTACATACCTGAAAAAACTAGTGAGGAATCTTCTGCTTCCCTGTAGCAAGAGATATAAAGCAATACAATGAAGATGCTGATTGGTGCACACTTTTCCCAAAGACTAAGAAGCACATTGTCACCAGTCTTTCTAATCAAATTTGTTTCTCCACCTGGTTGGGTACTCAACAAGTTTTTATTGTCCTTTCCTGCTGCAATCTCAGACTTCTGGCAGTTGCTTTAAAACTGTGTACTGCTTATTATAGTCAAGTAATCTGGCCCTGGAAAACAAAACACACTTAAGTGAGTTGCCAGGTTCCAAACAGCATGCTACAAGGCACGTTTCATGATCATCTTTAGGGTTATTTGGCCATTTCAATTCTTAATACAGCTTCCCTTCTCTCTCTACTTGTACCCTCGCCTCAAACATCTTAATGAGTAGCATTGATTCCTTTTCTTTCAACAGTGTTCATCTTTAATTTATGTTATCATTCATTAGATCTGATAGAAAAATCCAGGTTCTGTTGAATAATTTTTAACTTTAATTTCTATTTAGGTTCTCCTCGTATTCCTGGCCATGTATGTATTTATCATCTTTCTACACCACCCATGTCACTTAAGTGGCTATTACCTTTATGCTCCCACCGCTCAAATCTTCGCTGGTGGATCCTATGACTATGGGACCATTCCACTTGCAGTCTGACACCAGGGGATGCAACTTATTGAAAGAAGCACTGATCCTTCCAATGCAAGGCCCCTTCTTCATGTTAAATTCCCTGTGAACTTGAAACATTTGGATATTTAGGCCCTCTTTTTGTGTTAGACACCAGCATAACGGTCTTTGGGATCTCAGGCTTAAATATGATGAACTTCTATATACTAAGGTAGAACGACAACCCTGTAGAGCTTTTTCCAAGAATTCAGTGGAGAACAAGAACCCTAAAATAACAGGGGGGAAAGTATTCCAAATCTTTGTCTACAAGTCACCTCCTATCCTTTGCCTTTTAAGCACTTTTATTTGCCACTTTCTCCCCCTTCCTTTTTCCTCAAACAATCTTTCCAGAAGCTTCTGCAAAGAAGGATGTAAGTAAACAAGTCCAAATCATTATGGTAAGCCTAACTGACAGAACGTTCTACCATTTAAAAAAAATCATTATTTACTGGAATATTCTACAATTTTCAAGTTCTTCCTGAGAAGACTTGGCAAAGTACAATTTTAAAAAATTCCTTATGCTGAGAATATCCTCTTGGCAAATTTTTCCAGATTAATGACAGCATGAGGATAACTGCTGTCTGAAGGTAAGCTCTGAAGAATGGAAAGAGTGGGGCACTTGGAATGGACTAGCTCTAATTACTAACTGAGTTACCATCCAAAAGGATTTTGACTGAGATTAATAAAAGCTTATTTGAAAAATGGCTAGCTAGCTGTTGAAGGGCTCTAAGCTAGGTCTTGCTTAGGATGTGTTTCACACAGAGTTAATTCTGTTTTTCCATTGCAGAGCCTGTTTTTTGGAACAAAATGCCACTGGAGTTGAAGAAGCCCCCATCTTATTACAGTTGAGGTGAGGATATTTCAATGCAATCTTTTTAATGTTTAAAGTTTGTTTTTAGACTGCTAGATTGCATTGCATTTTAATTTTTATATCATTTGTCAGAACCATTAAGATAATTTAGGTGGGTGGTGATTGTCAGTAAAATCGCTCAAAGAATATGATATAGCAGATCTAATTAAAGCAGTCTTTATTAATTACAAAAACTATCCTTATTAAGGTAAAAATATCCTCACCACCAAGGAGGATACCATTAAAGTCTCACATAAATTTCATATCACTAAGGTCTTACATAAATTGTGAGCTTGATAGTGTTAGAAATTAAAAAGTCTGTTCCCAAGCTAAGTTACAATAAAAAACAGGATGATATTTATGGAGGAATCGGAAAATTGTTTATTGCAATACAGTCTTCCCAACTTGATATCAAAAGACATGCTGGCTGGTAATTATGCATTCCCAATAGAGTTGGAGGGTGCAAAGATGGAAAAGATAGCCTTGCACATAGCAGCTTTTAGTGTTGCCTAATTGGCCTTGTTGAGTCAAATCATTTTACAAGAAAATGCTGATTTCTAAGAATGCTAAATATGCCTGCTTTCTAAGACTGGACGTCTGTACCTATGAGGGCAAAGGCATGATTAGAAATAAATATAAGGCTAGAGGCTTTGCAACTGATGAAGTTTTCAGTTATAAGAGTCTAAAGGGGGAATGAAATCAGAAAGTACAGGTATGTAGAGGGCATTCGAACACAGCATAGGACATGTCCTAGGGGGCTTAATAGAAACGATCTATCAGCAAGAATCTTCCTTCTCATTCCATTAGGAACAGCCTCTGCTGAATCAGCAATCCTTTCATTCATCCAAAAAGTTTGTTTAAAAAACTTCATAAGCCATTGTGGCCTGAGTCAAAATAAATCAGGGCCAGAATGTCCGTGAGGTTGCAGTAGGATTCTTTTTGATAAATCAAATTAGGACCTGCAGCTATTTTATTATGTTTTCTTCATTTGTAACCTACATTTGTTCCAAGATTCAAGACTGCATATTCAGACCATTCCCCAATTTTATTCTTAAAGCAACAACTTTGTAGGTTAAACTGAGAAACACTGATGACTCCAAAATTATCCAATGAGGTTCCATGGAAGAGGGTGGATTTGTCAAGCCGTTCTTTGCTACCATTTTCAAAGGCTTGAAAAACCTTGTTTTAGGGAGTAAATATTCTTCAAAAATCCCTGATAATTAGAGGTGATAGACCGTGTTTTTCTTTGCTGTTAATGCTGATAAAAAGTAGACCTGGAAAATAATCTAAAAACATTTTTATTTATAAAATAAGAAAACCTAACGGAGCTACATACTTGCAACCTAATCTCCACCAAGGCATATAGAAAAAGAACAAAGGAAAATTAAGAACGGAAGTTACAGGAAGTGAAGTATAAACTTTGTACACATGCGCAGTGGATCAAAACATCAAAAGACTTTCTTATCTCATTACTATGGAGACAAGGTAACACAGTGCTGGCTAACAGACATCTGCTTGCTATACTATGAACTTAGGAGCTGAAACAGACAAACAAAAAAAACGCAGTGACAGGATTTGAATCCAATGGATGAAATCTTTCAAGATGGTTATTGTGCTAATTTTTTCTGTTTCCTACATCTTAAGAGTGCTGTACAACATATTCATAAAGCCTCAGAAAAACATTCTCCCCAGGAAGAAACTGTTAAATGGTGATAGGAAACAATTATTTGTTTTTTTCCCTCTAACAGCATTGTTAACGCATTGCTGCTTTTAATAACAGTCTACAGCTATTGGAGACGAAAGTGTTGGATTTTTAAAACCATGATTGTTCCTCATTGTCTGAACTCTGGAATGACTGTGAATGAATCATCCCTGGTCTATTTGTCCATTCATTACCCAGAGGGAAGTAGCAATCTCATATCTCTATATTTTGTGCACAATAAGCTGACACATAATCAAAATAGAGGATGCTTGAACACTTCAAAGGCAACACTTTCCAGAAAAGTGACGCCGCCCAAAGTACTTCTGATGTTTTTGGAATGCACAGTATCCAAAAATAACCAGAAAATGACAAATATTGGAAAGGATGTAGAGGCAAATAAGAGAAAAATGAAGTTTTCTGCTTGTTTTTTTTAAAAAAAAATTAATTAGGTTGTTAACTCCTAGGTATGATTTTCCAAATTCCAACTTAAAATGGTTAACCTTGAGAATATTTGAGATAATGTGCTAATGCTAGTAAGAAGCAGTATTTAAATTTAACACATTATTAATAGTAAATAGAAGTTTTTTTTCTACAGAGCCACTTAGTAAGATTATATAACACTTTGGCAAGCTTTTTATTTATTGGTTTGATTTTGCTAGTTTGGCTGCTGAGTGCAAAAAAGATGTTATTGGTTTATTTCTTCTATCTATGGATCAGCGATTTTTAGCTTTTTGATGCAATGAGCAGAGGACTCCAGATTTCTTCATTGGGGTGTGTCTGTCCTGCATGAACATTGCACTACAAGTTATTTATTATTGGCAGAGGAGATAATAATTTGGGTCCAATATGTGGAATTGTCAAAGCTACTGATCACCAACTGGTGAGATTGTGTTCAATTTCTTGCTGAAGAGGAGTTCCTTTTTTTAATCTATTTATTTAGGTCCACTGTTTCATCACTGTAGGACTTGTTTGTATGTGGGGGTCATTATTACCAGTCATTAGCCAATAATAGTTTATGGAAATTTCTTCAATTGTCAAAGCTCCATGATATACTGAAATATTGTCTGATGATTTCTAAATATTGGCCTTGATGGGGCCTTTCTGTCCTTGTAAGCCATTATCTTTTACAACAAGAAGAAAAACAAACAGTATGATTAAAAGGAAGAGATAAAATATTACTTTTAAACTTTAAATGCATACGTGTATTGTTCAGAAAAGGAATTGCAGAAATGCCTTGATTAGGAGAATTTACAAGAAATGCAAAAATCCTGTTGGTGCTGATCTACTACCAATAAACATTCTCTATCAAGAGAGGGAGAGAGAGATGGGATCCAAACTATATAGAACACAAGGTAATTATAAAATTGTATTATTTGTATTTGTTTTTATTTTCTTGTGAAATATTAATTTTATTTACTGGCAAACAAAGTAAGGTATAATTCAGTGCTGACATAAACCAATTTTCTAAACCTAACATTAGATTTTAATGAGTTATACATTGTAGAGGGGAAAGAAACCATCTAACACAAATCCTGGCTAAAACATATAGCTTTTTCTCCAGAAATAGAAGCCTTTTAAAAAAAGCCTCCTCCCCCCCATTCCCCTTTATCTGGGTTTTCCTTTTTCTTGGAAATTTCAAGAAATTTCTATTTTCTCAACTCTAATCGAAGGCTTCTCCTTCAAAGCCCTTCTCCTGTTCTGCTCTAGTTTTAAAGAGAACTACATTTTACATCATAAGCAGAGGGAGAAAATGGGGGTCTTTCTACAGAAACCATATCTCCTTCTTGATATTTATTGGGAATTACTGTCTTTCTTTTCTTATCTAAGCCTGTTGACAACAAAAGCTCTTGAAACATGTCCAATATTCTTTTTAATATGAGCTTGGAATATTGAAAGCAGCCATTTCAAGGTTAGAATGCTTCAAGGTCAGCATATTTTGCACATCTCCAGCCCTTGGTAATAGCATCCATTATTGGTATATGTTACTTAGTTGGGGTCATTTAAAGATGAAAAAATAAGCTTAGTCTTAAAGTGCACCTGTGCCAGCAGAAGTGAAATGCAAGCTATTTCTCTCTTCCTGGAAATTAAGTATCTAAGATGATGAAATTAATGCAAAGTTTATCTTGAGAAATGAAAGCAGAAGGTTCAGCAGATATTTAAGGAATGTATTATCCATTTCATTAGATTAGTTTGCTAATTTGCTTGCTTGTTAATGAATTATCAATACTGGTCTATGAAGCTGCCTGAATATGTGTGAGTTGGGCAGCTATATAAATTTGCTCAGTGGTGGGATTCATTTTTTTTTACAATTGGTTCTGTGGGAGTGGCTTGGTAGGCGTGGCTTGGTGGGCGTGGCAGGGGAAGGATACTCTAAAATCTCCATTCCCTTTCCACCCCACTAACCTGCTTTCCAGCTCCGTTGTCCTGTGCAGGGCAACAAAAGAAGACCCAGCCACTCAACTGGGACTCAGGAGGCAGAGAATAAATGGGGGCGGGGCCAGTCAGAGGTGGTATTTGCCAGTTCTTTGAACTACTCAAAATTCCGCTACCTGGTCAGAACCTGCTGAATACCACCTCTTAAACAAACAAATAAACACTCAACAATGGAATCAAATGTATATAATTTTCTAAGCTTTGTATATTATATAATCATTTTAAAAAAGAAGTTGGTTTGCAGTAATCAATACATGGCAGACTGATCTGCAAATGTCCCATGGAACTGACAGGATTTTACTTCTGCAAAATATAATTAGGATGGTAACATAAATGAGGGCGTATTTGGCATAGCCTGAGTATTTGAAGAAAGATGAGGCCTTGGTGTTAAGAAGTGGAAGGCACAAGATGTAGCCCTTTCTTAGGATTTGTATTATGGTCTGCATTTTGATCCATGAAAGGTTCATCTGTTAAAGCTACTTCCTGGAGCGTGACATCTGCACATGGATTCCTGCAGAGACCTTAAAAAATTAAAACCTTATATCTAGTTCCATCATGGCAGTGTCTGAGATTTATTAAGCTAATAATATCCCAGATTTCTCATAAAGGTAACAGAAGAAATGCTCATTTTTATAGCTTTGGATAAGCCACTTGCCTGGTTCATGATTTAGCCAAGTAATAAAATTCTTTTTGAAATTTATTTGGAGGGGAGGGAAGCAGATTTTGTATGCATTCAGTAGTTGCTTTCCAAGTTTAATCCCTTTCATTATAGTTCCCTAAATGTTAAGGATTTTGTCAATCTGATTGTCATCTATTTAACCTTCAGTGAGTATTACTGTGGGAAAAACCTTCACATGCCTGTCTTTAAAGATTTTTGTGATATTTGTGTGTACAGTATCTCCTGACATTGCTCATTTTTAGGTTTTAAGAATTTTTTTTTTTAATGGGACCACCTCAGTCTTGTTTCTCACTTCGGGGCAAATAAGCCTTTCTTCATTTCTGAAATAAGGAGGAAATAAAGAGGTACAGGTTGCATCAAAGTTACTATTCAAAGAAATCTATCCTTTGCCAAGGCTATGGACTTTTTTAAAGTCTGGAAGTTCATTAGGCTTTTAAATTTAGAAACCTCCCACAAGAAGAGCTGTCTAAGAACATTATTCAGAAAAAAAAAAAAAGCCCAGAACACCAGAAAAAGGAAATAGACTACCTATACATCGTCTTCCAACAAAATGGATATTATCAAAAAGTGCCTGACTACTAAATCCATTACAGCACCAACAGCATAAGCTACAAAAATCACAATCAGAAATCACAATCAGAAACCTACCCCATATAACCAACACAATATTACAACCACATAGCATCACCATAGTACACAAACCAAATAAACCTTCCAAAACATTGTAATTAAAACCAAAAGATTGAGTAGCCCAAGAAGAAAGAGGTGGGAGCAGGGATGGGATCTGACTGGTATAACTACCGGTTCTGTCACTCTGCATCGTGAGCATGCGCACGAGTTGCGCGACTCACGTGAGTGCAATTTATGACCTGCTGAGCTGCCCGGACAGCTGAGCAGTGCTCCGTGCAAGTGTGCAGCATTTGGAAAAGCCCCCTTTTTCCTGCTTTTTCAACCGCAGCTGTGTCGCGCAAAGCAGCTGCAGTTGAAAAAGCAGGAAATAAAGGTGAGGTAAGAGCCCAGGCGGGCGGGCGGGCCAAAACAGCAGCAGACATAGAACTGGTTCTATGTCTGCTGCTCTTCAGAACCACCGGTTCTACAGAGGTGGACAGAACCGGTAGAATCCCACCCCTGGATGGGAATCATCGATAACAGTGTAAAGACAGTAACAATTACTAGGTAGGATAGACAGGCAGAAGAGTAGCAAATGCACCCATGAATACCAATTAGCAGTTAAAAGACACAACAAAAACTCCTTCATGTCACAGCACATGGACAGACTCAACCATAATTTCAACTAGGAAATTGTCAGCATCCTAGACAAGCTAAATTCAAAAATGGGAGGAAATTTCTGAAAGAGGGAAGCCATCAACAGGCACATAGAGATTAACAACATTTATACACCATTGAAAAGAGGCAGTAAAAAACTAAAAAGGGAATGAAAAGATCAGAACACCCCTTTGCCAGCAGTCAATACTCTGATAAACAGGGATTAACACCAGGGTTAATACCAGAAAACAATCAAGCAGTAAACAACACCTTGATAAAGAAACAACCAAGGAGAAAACAACACCTCCACCAAAAGGTCAAGCACCTATATAAAACAGATAGAAAACCCCACTTCCTTCTAGCACTGAAGATGTTACCTAGTTGGGTAACCAAACATTTGCAGGTAAACAATTAGGCACAGAGATCACGAAGGTCTCCACATTTAGAAATTTAAATAAAAAATTGCTCTAGTCTGTCAGAAATATCATTCTTACCATGCAATCCAGATTTTGAAAATCTTTCTAAGAAGTAAAAAAGTAACATCGACAGTGCATGTTATTGAAAAAAAAAATCCAATGTGGAATTAGCTGACAGACTTAGGCTAACTGGGGATGATGAGCTAATGGTTAAATATGTTTGGAGAGAATTGAGTTAGGGAAGTTGATTTATAATTTTCTATTTTAAAGCAATTATCAAATTTATTTGATAATTATTGGGATAAATTTAAGAATTTTTGCATGCAACTAAGCTTTTAGAGAGTAATAGTCCAGTAAGGATTTGCAGATCCTCATTCAGTGCCCCTCACTAATCAGCTATCTTTTTTTCCCCACCTGCCAATAACTTCTATGAAGATATTCACATATCCACTTGTAAAGAGCAGGTCTTTTAAATATTTTTAAAATAATGTTTATGGTAAAATTCTGCTGCCTGATTTAAAATACTGTTTAGTTTTGGTCATTAACCTTTGGGGAGATGTTATTTGAGTTGTTTGCTCTGCACTGTGCTATTTTTATTTTTTTATAAAAATGCAGGCTGCAATTGATACTACTACTAATATCATATTTACCATTACAATTGGTTTACCAGTGACTGAAATATCTAAAAGTCCATCAATTATTTAAAGTTTCAATCAGCCTTTAACAAACCAGTTCTCACTAAACCACAACTTTCAAAAAAATCATATCTATTCATGAAATAACTGTTTTAATGGTGGATTCTATCTGGGTTGAGTTTGACTTGGTCTCCCTTGATGAGGTGGACAGGATTATGCGGAGGCTGTCTTCCACCACGTGTTTATTGGACCCGTGTCCCTCCTGGTTGGTGTATGCCTCCAGGGAGGTTACACGCGGCTGGTTCCAGGCAATTAACGCCTCCTTGAGTGAGGGAGTCTTTCCCTTTCTGCAGCGGCTCAGAGGACTGAGGGTGGGGGGCACCGTTTTGCAGTGGTTCTCCTCCTTTCTCTCAGGCTGCTCGCAGTCAGTGTTGGCAGGGTGGCAGAGGTCGGCCCCGAGGCCCCTCACTTGTGGGGTGCCACAGGGGTCCGTTCTCTCTCCTCTCCTGTTTAATATCTACATGAAACCACTGGGCAAGATCATCCGAGGTTTTGGGGTGAGGTATCATCAGTATGCTGATGATATCCAGCTTTATATCTCCACCCCAGACCAGATCAGTGATGCTCTCTCCATGATGTCCTGGTGTCTGGAGGCAGTACGGGTCTGGATGGGGAGTAATAGGCTTCAGCTCAACCCCACCAAGACTGAGTGGCTGTTCTTACCGGCATCTCGGTCTTTACTGGATGTACCATCTTTGGTCATGGGGGGAGAGGTGTTGCCCTCCGTGGATAGGGAGAGGAACCTGGGTGTCCTCCTGGATTCACAGCTCGGTTTGGAGGAGCATGTGGGAGCTGTGACCAGGGGGCTTTTGCCCAGGTTCGGCTGGTCCACCAGCTCCACCCTTACCTGAGACATGTATAAATACCTAGGTCCATGTATAAAAATAATTGGCAAAAGAGTGGACTATCCTCTTGGACATGGGCTCATCTTTCCACCTGATGGTTTCAACAACTGAAAAGGCGAATGTGGTTGATTTGTGGGATTGGAACTCCGGCACCTCGTGGTGAAGGAGTAAAGGTTATAAAGCCCTCTTGGGTCAACAAGGGGGAAGTATTATACCAAAGCCATGGGTCACAAACATAAGATCCTTGGTCAAGAGACAGGCATTCTCCTAGGGCTAGCCTTTTCGTGGGAGCGCTTTCCTTTGGAATGCTGCAGTCCCCGTGGATCTCCATTGACGACTCTTCCGTCGAGACTTGAAGACTTGGTTGTTTCAACAGGCCGGCCTGGAATGACCCGAGGGGGGTTGAGAGTTTTAATTTTTTACTTTTAATTGTATTCGGCTTGTTTATTTGTTTAATTCTTTTTATTGTAAATTTGTTCAGTTTTAATGTTTGCCGCCCTGAGTCCTTAGGGAGTAGGGAGGCATACAAGTTGAATAAATTATTATTATTATTATTATTATTATTTATTAGCATTACTTTCAATTTTAAAAACCTAGGTCCATGTATAAAAATAATTGGCAAAAGAGTGGAGAATATCCTCTTTGCATGGGCTCATCTTTCCACCTGATCTTTGGCTTTCAACAGAAATCTAGAAAAGGCAGTAAGTGTGGTTTGCTGGGATTTGGAATCTCACAGGCCATGTGGTGAAGGAGTAAAGGAATTTATGGAAAGGGAGACCCCTTGTGGCAACAGTGGGGGAAGTATTTACTACCAAAGTACCATGGGTCACAAACATTTAAGATTAATTGGTCAAGAGACAGACATTCTCACTAGTAGAAACCGAAGTTTTTCTGTAGCGCTTTACTTTAAAACTGCTGCATGTCCTAGTCTACAAAATGTGATATAATAACAACATGGGTCAAAAATTAACCATAAACTACTCATTTTCTTCAATCTGACATCATGTAGATCAAAGGTCTTCAAACTTGGCAAGTTTAAGACTTGTGGACTTCAACTCCCAGAATTCCTGAGCTAACATGACTGGAGAAGGAATTCTGGGAGTTGAAGTCCATAAATCTTAAAGCTGTCAAGATTGAAGACCCCTGATGTAGATAATAAAGATAAAGATTTCTTAGTGGTGTCCAACACTGGGTGGGGGGCAGTGCTTATCTCCATTTTTTTTGCCAAGGGAGCCAGTGTTGTCTGAAGACATTTCTGTGGTCATGTAATCAGCATAACTATATGCTGAGGTGCATGGAACACTGTTACCTTCCCACTGAAGTGGTACCTATTTGTCTACTTGCATTTGCATGCTTTCAACCTGCTAGGTGGGCAGGAGCTGTGGCAAGGAATGGGAGCTCACCCTGTAGCACAGCTGACAAGCTCAGAGTCTTTAGCCGCTGAGCCATCATGCCCTCTATGTTAAGACTACTGCTCAATCAGTATGTTGAATAGAGATTTAGGGAGCTGTAGTTTGAACAGATTCAGAGGGTACCATGCTGGGGGAGCTTACAGTAGATTATAATCCCCAGGATGAGGCCATCTTTGTGGGGTCTGATTGTAGAATTATTCCAGCAGTGTGGTTTAGTAGGTGCCTGGGGAATAAACTAGGTTACGATTACCTTGAACTAAAATGGGTGAAAATTATGTACTCTGGGTCTTGATATTATCCTCTAGGCCAGGGCTGTCAAACTCATGGCATGCGGGCTGGATGCATCATGTGCTGGCCATGTCAACACACAGTTTAGCAAAGGGAAAAAGTCCCGATATGCCACATGACGCCATCGTGACAATGTGAGTTTGACACCCTGCTCTGGCCAATAAGAAATGACAAAGGAGCTGATGGGTTCATCCCAGTAAGTCTCTAAGGGCATTCAAGTAAATTATTTAGGGCAGTCAATTTCAACTGCTCACCTTTCCATATTAGCTATTATAGTTATCAAAATACACTGACAGAGTATTCAACTAATTATCAAAAATCTCATATTTAAATTTAAAGTCAGCCATAAAGTTCATTGAACTGCTCAATACTTTCACCCTAAAATATCCCACAAAATGAAAAAAAAAGATGAGGAATGGAGGGAGAATGATATTGGTTGACATAATTCTGTTTCTAAGATTTGGGGAGACATTCTGTTATGGACAAGCTAGCTTGGATCGTATTTGCATCAGAAACTATAGGACTGATTTGGCAACTATTTCTGCAGGACTATGCAATAGTGTCTCCCCATAAAGTAAAGGATTAGCAAAAATATAATGGTGAGATGGTGGCAGTGGATCCTGCCTCTGAAACAGTAGTAGCTTCCTACTTGGCCAGCCTGGATTCATTACTTTCTCTTGACTATTTATTCATCTGAGTGCAACTCCATCCAGAGAAAAGTTACAAAAAGAATACATTTGAAAATCAGATTATTCCTAGAAGAAATTATTGGAGAAATCTAAAGAAGCTAGCATGGGCATATGCAGAGCTTTCTAAAATGCTGATGAGGACACAGAACATACCTAGGACATGAATGGAGGCAGATATAACCAAAGAAGAATATAAAGTTTCTCCAGAAACTGTAGAAACTGTGTCAAGAAGGCTAAATCTCGGAATAACACAAGGTTTGCAAGAGATATAAAAAGCCACAAAAAGGGTTATTTGGAGGTACTAGTAACAAAAAGAAAGCCAAAGATGGTGTTGGTCCATTGTAAGGGGAAAAGAGGGAATTGGAAATGAGTGATACTGAGAAGAGATAATGCCTTAATTTGTATTATGTGTCTGTCTTTTCTCAGAAAGAACCTAGAGCTGGTCATTGTTATTCCATGAGGGAAGGAGATCTGCAGCTTAGGATAGACAAGGAGAGAGTAAGTGAGAATTTAGCTAATTTAAACAAATTTGGATCTCCAGGGCCAAATGAGTTGCAACCTACAAAACTGAAGGAACTAGTAGGGGTGATAATCCCAAAACCACACTTGGAATATGTTGAGAACTTCTGAAGAATTGGTAAGGAAACTGGAGAAGAGCTGATACCCTTAAATTCCCCTCTCCTCCATGAAAAGAAAGGGAAGGGGGAGAAAGAAAGAGGTGTCTGGAAATCACAATCTTATCAGCTTAACTTCAGTACTAGGCAAGGTCTTGAAACAGTGTGAGATTGGCAAGTCACAGTGAACAGCAAACAGAATGGATTTGTCACAAACAAATCCTAAGATAAGACTAATCTTATCTCCTTCTTTGATACTTATTAGGTTAACATGTCCAAGGAATGTTATTAATATGCCATTAAAATAGTGCACAGGGGGCAACAAAACCTTTGACAAAATTCCTTATGACTTCCTTCTCAATAATATGAATTAGATAAATCAACTGTTAGATAGATTCACAATTGGTTCAGCGACTATACCCAAAGACTGCTCTTAAGATTCCACTTTGAGTATGGTACCACAGGGCTCTATCCTCGAGAAAGTTGAGGGGACACTAGTACAGATGCAGATGACACAAAGCTGAGGGGAAAGAAAGAAACTTTAAAGGATTTAGGCATACTTGGGAAATTCTAAAAAAAAAAAGAATGGAATTTAACAGGGAGAAATATACAATTCTGCATCTGGTACAAAAAATAAAAGGAAAAAAATATAGGATGTAGGCAATCTGGTTTAGCAATAATACACAGAGAAAATCCCAGTAGTATTATGGTAAGAAGTTAAAAATGAACTAGCAATGTGATGCAGCTGCTAAAAAGCAATGCTATCTTGAGTCACAGGAGCACAGAGTCCAGGATCATGGGAAGTTACTCTATTATTGCATGATTAAGCCCAATTTGGAATACTACTGTATATACACCCTTGGACATCATAATTAAAAATATAAATTGGAGTGAAGAAACACTGGAAGAGGGCTACCAAGATGGTGAGATTCTGTAACAAGCTAATGTGAAACAGTTAAGGGCCCAGGTATGTTTATTCTACAGAAGAGCTTATTAAGGAAAACTATGATAGTAGTCTTCAGAAGATCTGAAGAACTGTTACATAGGTTTATTTCCTATCAGAATCACCAGATTAAAAGTCAGGGAACTAGATTCAGTCTAGTTATTAGAAGGAACTTCCTTACTGAATGGCCTACCAGGCAGTAGAATAGGCTATCCCACAAAATGGTGAATTTTCCTTTCCTGGAGATCTTCAAGCAGAAGATGGATGGTCACCTGTTAGAGACTTCCTTGTGAATCTTTTACTGAGTATGGCATTGGACTGGTTGACCTCAAATAACTCTCCCAAGTGTGTGATTGTAAGATGTTATGATTCTATAACATGATAAAAGATGAAGTTTAGTCATAGAACAACAAACATCTGTATCTGTTGAAAAGTTTCATTTCTGTTTTGTGTAAAGTTCTGTTGACTGCAGGATTTTTAATGCATAGTCAAGAGCCCTTTGTTTAGACACTGATTTTAGCTTGCCAAGTTTTAAGAGATCTCTGACACCAAAGGACTTTTTGCTGAGATCTTTATTGCAAACCAATAAATAAATTGGATTTTTAAGCCAGTGGAAATATAAAGCAACTCACAAGGAATCTCTTTTATATTTGGAGGAATATAACATATTGTTGGCTTGGTGCTGTGATTGAGAAGCATATCCGTATTATTATTTTTTGCACACAAGTAGTTTAGATTTTATATTTCTGCTGGCATGATGTTAATAGCTTATTTAATTTTTATTTTGTTCTGGGGAACTCTGAGTGGGTGAGAGCATCATAATGGCCAAAATCAAAGAAATGTTGACATTGTTAAAAAAAAGGTTGATTGATCTGTATTAGCCCTATCATATCTGGTCAGCAAAACTCCAAATGATGGTAAGAAATGATGTATACTGCCAGATGTTTATAGCCTAGATATGATATGCCTAGTATATTGGATAAGTACAAAAGCTTTCCAAGCTAGAACCAAGCAAAAAGAAAAATGAAATCAAACTTTTTCACTGAATTACTCCAGTGAAAGAAAAAGAAATCCAGATTTTCTCAATGACAGTCTAAATTCCCCTTCTTTGTAATAGAAGCACTTTTACTGAAGGTGTCCCATGGGAAGAGTTTCCTCTGAATGTTTCTAGAGGGATTTCACTGAAGCATGGAAAAAAAGACAGACTGGAGATCACCAGATATTATGCAGTGGAAAACAAGACACTGAAACATTTCTTGGTCACTTCATAGCTAAATGCAAAAATACATTACAAAATACATTAATATTTTACCAGTGAGAAATTCTCCAAACTTCTATTCTATGAAATAATTTCTGAAATAAATGTTCTTCCACTAAATCCAGAGAGAACTGATGAAGTTTAGAAAAAATGTTGTTCCTATACTATTCCTGTCTACTTGGTAACCATTCTTATCCAGCAGTTTCTACACCGAACTTTATTCAGCCAAACCTACATCCGTATGGGAAATATAAATAAAATATCCTCATTTAATAGAGACCAGCATGCTGAGCACTTCATCTTTTGAATTCCTTTCTCCTTCTTTTGGAAAAATGGCTTTCTTAAGGTTGATCAACTTGATATGGTTTATTTGGGAAGCTAAGACTTATGTTGAAGCTCCTTTTCATCCCCCCATGTCAAGCTATTTGCTCTACTTGTTCAGCCCATCTTTGTGCTTTTGCCACTTAGTATTCTATTTCTTTTTCTGGAAAAAAACACAATCAGAAAAAGTTAAGAACACAATCAAATTTGACACTTTTTCATATTTGAATGAAAACATAGATTCATAGTATTCCTGGCATGTCTATTCAGAGATCATAATTACTGAGTTCTTTCCATTTATTCCCAGTTCACTAAGTAGCTGCTGTACTAGAGTAAATCAGTTTAATCTAGATTAGTTGCCTCTTTGATGGATGAGTAGGAATTTATTCCTTGATCCTTTATTGGCTGCATGGAATAGGATTTTTAGTTTTCTTACATTCATTGGAAAAATAAAAGTTTCTGCTTGGAACCAAAAAGCAGCATAAGATTAGGGATCAAAGCATTAACTTCCCATTCTTTCTCATCCTTCTCAAGAAAATTGGAAGAGGCTGCTCTTGAATCTGGTTTCAGAGAAACCAAATGCTAACCAACAAAAATGCCCCAAACAGATAAAGTAACAAAGCAGTATTTTATAATTGTCAAGCTGTAAAAAATCCCAGTGAATTTATGGCTTAATCACCAGCCAAAATTGATATTTTTCAACTAACAAAACCATGAAGGAAATTCTTGTCAATGGTGGTTAATGGATTTGTATCACTGCTAGCTCTTTTGCTTTCTATCTTTTTCCTGGCCCAGGAATAGGCAAAGACACAATAAAATGACAGCCAATTCTACACCCCACCAATCACTTTGGTCTTGGGCCCTGGTTTATTTTTTAAACCAGCAATTATTTCTAAATTGATATTGCAGAATTGTCCATTTGACCTCATTCTTTGCTTTCTGTTTGTCATTGAATTGGCTTTTATAGTCTCATCTTGAAGTGTTTCTTTTCAGCTAAAGCAAGAAATTAGAAGACTGTTTCAATATGGAAAACCCACAGCTGCATGTGGTAAATATAAGGTAGCTGTCAGTTATGATATAGAAAAACTCTTGGCACCTAACCTAGGGGTGTGGGGGGAGAAGCATGGAGGAGAAAGAGCAAGATGCCATTTTAGCCTTGGTAGATCAGCACTGTTCTCTGAATAGGATCTTTAGTTGCTTACTTTAGAACAGGATTTGGCTTATGGAACTCACAGGGAGGTCAAGTAATTAAATAATATAGCAGTTCAATTTGTTTTTAGATTGTTTAGTGATGCATGATGTCTTTTCCCTAAAAGGAGGAGAGTGTTTCTTAAACAAACTGGATGCTTTTTTATTACTAATGTTTCTTGGAAGATTTTTTTCCATGACTGAAGTATTAGTGATGCATCTTTAGCCTTCTCCCTCAATTAGGAGCATGAGCAGGTTGAATTATATGCTACTTCCTTTGAATTAAATTGAAACTATATGTATATACACTCAGCCTCTGTGGTCTCCTATTCAATGAATTCCATTGTAAAGTCCCCAGTATAGCATAAGCCTCAATAAACTTCATAAAAATATTGGCTCCCAAGACCAGTTGTAATGAATGAGGGCTCTGTCTTTTAATTTTTGCTTAAAAGTCAGGTATTTGGCTTGGAATGCCAACTTTCAACTCAATATTTTAAAAAGACTGGGACCAAGGAAACCTGGTCATGGCATGTTAATTAAAGATTGTTTTCTTCTTTTTTACAGCCAACAGGGGCATTGTAAGGTTGATATATGCACGGTAAATAATTATGAGTCCTTAAATATGGTAGCATATTAAAATGTTTGATGCTAAGGAATGGAAAGGTATAGCTAGGAAATAACAATACCTCCAGATCTGTCACTTAATAGCAGAAGATAGCCTAGAAATGCTCTCCACTGCCTATTCAGAGAGTGGCAGCTGTGGTGTTTTGTGTCTACAAAAGCTTAAAATATTTTGGAGCAATCCAGTTTTGCCACTTCAGATTGGCCTGAAGTGCTAGTTCCTTAGGACACATTGCAAAGGAGAACTGGAGAAGTATGCAAAGCCAAGTTATACATAAAACTGTGTTTATTTATTTATTATTTATTTATTAATGGGACTTGTATGCCGCCCCATCTCCGAAGACTCGGGGCGGCTCACAGTTAAAAGACAATAACAATAAATAGTTAAAAAGAAATTAAACTAAACTAACAAGCCCCAAGACAAAATACAAATTTAAAATTGTATTTAAAAAAGTGTTGAATAAATATTCCAACCATAGTGCTATGGTAGTATTTGATCACATGTAAAAGCAAATCAACTTGGCAGGGAACTTATTGTTCAAAAGAAGTGGCCACCACAGTAAGCTAATTATTTCCTTCTAATGTGCTATGTTGAACATGGATGTATGAATGTCAGAAAACCCCTGCTGGATCAAATAGAGGCCCATTTAGTTCTGTGCCCTGATTCTCACAATGGTTAGTCGGGTGCTTTTAGAAAATAGGGTTGGAAGACAAAAGACTGGCTGTTGCCCTCCTACCATTATGTACTCTTAATTGGAAGTACTATTTAGCTATTCGGAAAATAGTTGCTCACCTATCTTGGTATTATGCTTTTTACTCTAGAGGAGGCCCACTTGGTTTAGTCTGCCAAATTTTTTAGCCTGCAACGTGGATGTATTGGTTTTCCAATAAGCCTTAACAATTTTGGGATCTGGAGGTTTCAAACCCGGACTTTTAATTTAGCATAATATATTTTTGCTATAGATACTTTAGAGTTTATTATTGATGTTTCTATACTGTGATTTTGGAACTGTTTTAGATATATCACTCACATTTTAAACATTCTGCTTTAAACTAAATTATTTAGCTTAAATTTCCAGCAGAAGTTTTATTGGATGATTGCCATTTCTAAGGTAATGAGATGAAATATGTATTTCCATGCATGGTATCCATAATTGATTGCCTCTTTCTGAAAAAAAAGGAAGAGATGTGACGGTGGATCCACAGTTCTATTGCAAGATCAATTATGTTTTACTTATTCATCTGCTTGCCTGCTTCTTTGTTTATGCCCAGCTATGTAGCAGTGCCAACTCCAACTTTTGTTGATCTCAGGAAATTAAGCAGGGCAGGATATGGTTAGTGTTTGGAAATATACTAAGGCTGTAACCTAAACTGGGAAATTAACAAACCCAGAATATCTGGAAATATCATTGCTAAACCATTTTGATGTTGCTGCTAAAAACTCTTACCTGGATGGTCATGAAGTCACTAGGCATGAAGCTCAACTTGAATGAAACTTTATTTCTTATTGTGCCCTTAAGCCTTTTCCACCACAGTCAACCCTCCCAAAATGAGCCATAATATTGACCTCAGCCAGCTGAAATGGTGATCTAAGTGCTCTGGAGGTGCAGTGAGGGTATTAGAGAGAAAGAAATAGTGCTCTCATTTGCAGAAAAGGAGGATCATGCTACACTCAGTTCATATGCAACCTGAATATCCCCCTAAGGCTGGCTTTTGAGAGGAAGAATTGAGGGCTACAATCAAAAACAAATGGTGGGAAACCCTTATTCCATGAACAGCATGTATCTAAGGGTTATATAGATTTTCCCTGTCAGAGTTTTAAGTGGTAATATCCGTCACTGATATCAATGGAGTATTTTTTTAAAAAAATCTAAGCATAAAAAAAATCTACAATTGGAACAACATACGCTTCCAATCAAATAACTAAGACTAGAAACTAAAAGAAGGTAGCTCTGTATTGTTTGGTTTAAACCATAATGTACTGGATCTGGTACACAGTGTCAAGTGGGCATGCTCCAGCTTGCTTCTTCACTAGTGCAGTGAAGGCAAAATGCTCCATTAAGCAAAAGGATGCAGCTGAAAGAAGAAAGAATTTTAGTACATGGGCTATGCAAGCACATAAGCAGGTCTTGTTAAATTAAATAGTACAGCTGATGCACCCTTGGTTGAGAAGTGTACCCTCAGAAGGTTGATTGAAACAATGTGCCCCTTGAACTGGTAACAACTTCACAACAATTTAGTGTTCCAAATGGATTACAATGCTATGTTGTAATTTGTATTTCTCTGCCATTCCAGAACACAGACTTCAGCTTTCAGTTCCATTACCTTCCTGTCTTCTTGCCCTTACATATTTTACCTATCAACATTTTTAATATTTTGTAAAATCTTCAGTCACTAAAATGATACATTTGAATTTCTCTATTTAGAGAAAACTGACATAGGATGCCTGGCTTATGGAAGTGGACAAAATAACAGCATTTTCCAAGGAAATCTTTAATATCTTTTATTATGAGTCCAGACATTATGATTATTTAACTTAAATCCCCTGCAGTATATAAGATGGAAAGATTACTGGATTCTTCATCATATGGACAAAGAATGCAAAGGTTTGTGTGTGTTTGTGTGGTATTTTCTTTAATCGGTATAGAGTGTGTTGATGCATTAACAGAACTGAAGAAAAGAGTTAATTGGATCCTTCCTTATTTGGAAGAGAAGTAGAATGTTAAGGAAATTTAGAGATAAGGGTGTATCTGCTTCACCCATCACCAGTAGGAATTGTAAGAATTGTTTTCTATTCCCAGAGTGCAGGAGTGGATGATGGTAATCTCCTCCCATGTCCAGCCCATTGCAACAGTACCTTATACCTTTATTTTCCAGATTCAATTCAAAACTCTTGTTTCCTAATGTAAGTTGTTTTAAGCCCTTTGGAGTGTATGCTCTCTGACACTTAGTTCTGTTGTAGTTGTAGTTGCAAACCTAACTCTTGCTGGCTGCAATCCATGGCAGGTCGCTTCTACTCCAGCCACTGATCCCTCCTCATGTGCAGCCCTTTTGTCCTGGACTGCTATATCTTTTCTGGTTGGTAGGTACTGTTTTGTATTTTAAGATAATTTATTTTTTAAGTCATTTGATAATGAGATGGGTGGCATATACATTTTGTAAAATAAATAAAGAAATGATCTTGGTGTTGATCCTAACGTGGTTGTTAAGTCATGAGCTATCCTCAATCCTAATAGCTCATGCTCTATTCAGGCCATTTGTCTCCCAGTAAGCACCCTTTCCATTTTTGTCGTGGCTGGATGAGCATGTTGCCTTGCTTCCCACCTTCTGCTCAGAAGTCTGCAAAACTTCCCTTCCCCTGATTTTCAAACACTTCTTTTAAAATTGCAAATAGGAACACTGACACTGTTGATATGAAGCTGAATTATCAGGTCTTCCTTGTCACAAAGTTTCCATTTCCAATTCCTTTCAATTAATGTAGGAATGAAAGGACAATCTGTTCCCTGTTCTTTTGCATCAGCCCAATGATGGTACCATATGTTAAAGAAAGAAAGAAAGAAAAAAACCAAGGCTCTCTGTTAATGACAAAGGAAATAGATAAGCAGAGGATGTGATGATATTCATATGTGCCTGGAGAAACAAAGCAAAGGCAAAGCTCTTGTGAGGAGGAATCAAAGAAAAGGCAGGTACTGGAGACTAGCCTATCCATTAGCCAGCCAATGAAGGTTACTTTCTCTGCAAGATGGGACAGGCAAGAAGCAGGGGAACCGACAATCAGGTTTTGTGGTGTATACAAGTCCAGAATGAACACAAGTCTGGCTCTGTCACCAATCTGCTGCAATCCAGACTGGAATTTCTGAAGGTTAAGAAGAATTAGAATTAGAATTCTTTTTTATTGGCCAAGTGTGATTGGAACTCACAAGGAATTTGTCTTGGTGCAAATGCTCTCAGTATACATAAAAGAAAAGATACATTCATCAAGAGTCAGGAATCATAAGGTACAACATTTAATGATAGTCATAGGGTACAATAAGCAATCAAATCATACTAGGAAACAGTCAATATAGATCGTAAGGATACAAGCGACAAAGTTACAGTCCTACAGTCACAAGTGGGAGGGGATGGGTGATAAGGAGTGATGAGAAGGTTAATAGTAATAGTAGTGTAGACTTTGTAAATAGTTAGACAGTGTTGTGGGAATTATTTGTTTAGCAGAGTGATGGCATTCGGGGAAAAACTGTCCTTGTGTTTAGTTGTTCTGGTGTGCAGTGCTCTATAGTGTTGTTTTGAGTTGAAACAGTTTATGTCCGGTATGTGAGGGGTCTGTAAATATTTTCACAGCCCATTTTTTGACTCGTGCAGTATACAGGTCCTCAACTGAAGGCAGGTTGGTAGTAATTGTTTTTTCTGCAGTCTTAATTATCCTCTGAAGTCTGTGTCTGCCCGTTGGGTTGCAGAACCAAACCAGACAGTTATAGAGGTGCAGATGATAGACTCAATAATTCTTCTGTAGAACTGTATCAGCAGCTCCTTGGGCAGTTTGCGCTTTCTGAGTTGGTGCAGAAAGAACATTCTTTGTTGTGCTTTTTTGATGACATTTTTGATCTCCATTTTAGGTCATGTGATATAATAGAACCTAGAAATTTGAAGGTCTCTACTGTTGATACTGTGTTGTCTAGTATTGTAAGAGGTGGTAGTATGGGAGGGCTTCTTCTAAAGTCTACCACCATCTCTACGGTTTTGAGTGTGTTCAGTTCCAGATTGTTCTGGTTACACCACAAGGCAAGTTGTAAAATCTCCTGCCTGTATGCGGATTCGTCATTGTCTCGAATGAGACCAATCACTGTTGTGTCATCTGCAAACTTCAGTATTTTAACAGATGGATCGTATGAGATGCCGTCATTGGTATATAGAGAGAAGAGAAGTGGAGAAAGCACACAGCCTTGGGGGGGGCCTTGTGCTAATGGTACAGGTATCAGATGTGATTCTGCCTAGCTTCACCTGCTGCTTCCTGTCTGTTAGGAAGCTTATGATCCACTTACAAGTGTGTTCAGGTACCGCTATCTGGTTTAATTTAGTTAGAAGAATGTCTGGAATGATGGTATTGAATGCAGAACTGAAGTCTACAAAGAGGACCCTTGCATAGGTATTTGGAGATTCATGGTGTTGTAGGATGTAGTGCAGAGTCATATTAACAGCATCATCTGTCGATCTATTTGCTCGGTATGCAAACTGCATGGGATCTAACAGCGGATCCATGATGGTTTTCAGGTGGGACAGCACTAGCTTTTCAAAGATTTTCATAACTACCCATGTTAGAGCAACTGGTCTGTAGTCATTCAGTTCCTTGATGGAGGACGTCTTTGGCACTGGGATGATAGTACAGCGTTTGAAACAGGAAGGAACATAGCACATCTCTAGTGATTTATTGAAGATTTGGGTTAAGATGGGGGCCAATTGTTCAGTACAGACTTTTAAGCAAGAAGGAGTTATCTTGTCTTGCCCTAGTGCTTTTCCTGGCTTTTGTCTGTGAAATAGATCTTGCACTTCTTTTTCTGTGATCATGAGAGGTTGTGAACCCAATAGGTTGGGATCAGTTGTAGAAAGAAATATACTTGCTTTGAAATTGCCCTGAGAAGGAAAGATGGACAAATGAGGCAAGCAAGAGAGATGATCATTATGTATAAAACAAAAAAACACAAGACATCTAAGTAACTCTTACAACAAAGTGAATTATTATTCTATCACATAATTTCATGTCTCTAAAACAACATATCTCATATGAGGTTTTTTTTTAATTACATTTATATGCCGCCCTTCTCCGAAGACTCAGGGCGGCTTACAATTTTTGGAGCACAACCCAATGCGCTCAGCAATAGCCTTCATTCCATTGTATATGCCTGCTTATTACTAAGCGACATTTTTACAAGGTCAGCTAATTGTCCCCAACAATCTTGGGTCCTCAATTTACCTACCCCGAGAGGATGGAAGGCTGAGTCAACCTTGAGCCTGGTGGGATTCCAGCCTGCACTAATTGCAGGCAGCTGGAATTAAGTGCTAGGCATTTAACAGCCTGAGCCACCAAAGCTCTTCAATGTTCAGTGTGTATGTGTAAAATTAACATGGGTTTCACTGTAAAATGAATATATCAGGATATATCAGCTGTCAAATATTCAAGCAGGCAAGAAATGGGTGGATACTTTGGGTAAAAAGTATTTATGTTGACAAGCTGAAAGCATCAAATTAGTTACAGGCTTGCAGCTTTTTTCGGTGTTAGAAAACTTCAAAATAGGAGTCAGGGAGCAAACTTGACATTAGGCAATAACACCCAACTGGTTCTCTGAGTTTTGACCTTCCAGACTACACAGTATTATTGTGTGCTTCTTCCTAGGCTGTTTCAAATCCTCAAGACTAAAATAATCCAGTCTACCAATCTGTATCCATCCAAACTGAACATTATATCTTCCTCAGCAAAAAAAGTGCATAAGAAGCATTCATTTTCTTGCTAACTTAGATCTGTGTTATTTGTGAATAATTTTCATCCTTCTAGTTATTTTCTAACTTTTGCCCTATGACTTGTTTGGGGTGCTTAGCATCAAGGTTTATCTTCAGACTGCTTCCTGATTTGATCTTCAATTCTGATTTATTTATCATCCCTGGTTGAACTTAGATTGGTGCAAAACCATATCTATGACCTGCAGGGATCTGAATTCCTGCTTCACATGAATTGATCTAAGATTTTATCAGTTATTGTCATTTCATCAATTACTCTGATCATTATGAAGTGTTAACTCTTACAAAACCAGAGGTTTCAGTGTGAGACTGTTTACCCTAAATGGGTGATATGTGCAGTATATGTTTAAGAGTAATTTCTCCTTTACAAAGAATAAGACTTTGTGAGGAAATTATGTTTGACAGGGTTTTCAGTACTCCCATCAGAGTGTAATTCTCAGGATTTTTGGGGGGAAAACCACAACACTGAATAATTTCACAGTGAATGTATTTATGTATATATTTCAAAATGTGTAAGTACGCATATATTGGCTTAAAGTAAGGCCATCAATTTAATGGGACTTACTCAAGAAATTAATTTTGGATTGGCTTTGTGTTGAGAAATCTGTTACACATAATTCCAAATGAACGTAAAATAATTCCCCATAAAACCTTTCAATCAGGTGGTTTTTATAGGAGCAAATATCAGAGGGATGATTATGATTATTAATTTGCCCTAGCTAACCATTTATAGTTTTATTTTTAAATAGAAAGGATTGGGAAGATTAGGGTATGTACAGTTTTTATACTTTTTTGTCTATTGAAGCTATTAAAACTAGGCCTGGTCTTGGTTTCCTTCTGCCATGTTTCTGCTTTTTCATGTGATAGAACAATCAGAAAGAAATCACTGTGTTGCTCTTCAGTTTGCTATTTTTCAGGTTAGCAAATCTTCTTAGTCTCCAAAACAGTTTTTCCCCAGAGCAAATAGGATCATCTGAACAAAAGGTACTTTTACTTAAGACTAACACGAGTAAGACAATGGGCAACTTTCTTCTCTCTCTCCCCTCTCTGTTGATGACAAAGTCAGTTTCTCTATATGATACACAGAAGATATTATTTTGTTCTTTGCTTTGGGCAACTAAATGTCTTGGGTTAGTCTGTAAACAGACATTTCACAATCTAACATAATGTGTAATTTGCATCATTATTATAACTGACTTGGAGCTATATTTTTTTAATCTTTTAATAAAGGTAAAAGCCAATAAAGATTTCAAAAAATATGATAGTCATTCCGCAAAGTAATATCTTCCCCTTCTTTACCCAATCTAAAAATATCTGACAAAGTTCATTGCATTCTTTGCTATTGTCATACATTTCTCTGTTTCTTTGATGAGCAATTATGCAAAAATGACTCCGAGCCCAAGATGCAGGTGATTTAGCCAGTGAGTTGCATGTGGACCAGCTCTTGTGCTTGGTCTCCCAACCAATTTAATTAGGCCCCTCCAAAGGTCAATGTTTGGCTAATGAATCTTCTGCACCTGAGGTATCACTTTTGCTAATGAGTGGCAATAAAAAGCAGTTAGTTGACAAACGCAACCCAAACTCTGGCATCATTTCATTGCAACTGCTTAATAAGGGCCCTGTTTGAGATCAAATTCCTGCTTGTTCAGCTAAAGCCTTCAGTCTGCAGGCTCAGGGCTGTATGATGGGAATATCAGGTGGTGTAATATGGAAATATTTTTTTGCAATATTGTGCAATTACTTAATTCATTTAACTGAGTGAATCTGATCACTCTGCCAACTGTTTCAAAAAATAAACCATGACACCAAGCACTCTGCCCTCTCTCAAGCAAAATACTTGGATTACTGAAAACAGTATCATTTTTCCTGGGATGGAGCTATTAACAGTTGCTTTGGGGATTTCAAAGAGCCCTAGATAATGTTACCAGCAGAGATTGCTTTGATATATGTCTCTTGTTTGTCCCATACTATAGTGATGATGAATACGATAGCCAAGTTCAAAATAAATACCAATGATTATAAGAACATGGAAGATAGGTTGATGAAAGCAAATATACTTTTTTCTCCTTCAAGTAACAAGACAAGCTAAATCCCGTACTTGTTAAATAATTACCATATACCACTCATTTGTTAAATAAATCAGCCATTTGTCCAGAATGGTATAAGATGGGTGTCAAACTTGATCGTGTCATGGGCCGGATTGGGCGGGTGTGGCCTGTGTGTGTGATGTATCCGGTCCGTGGGCTGCCAGTTTGACAGGCCTGATATAGGATCTTCTGCTTTTGCATGGGGTTGGACTAAAAGATCTCCAAAGTACCTTCCAACTCTATTATTCTGTTAATTAGATGTAATTCTGAAGTCTTTGTGTCTGGGTTTGGAAACTTGCATTAGATGTTGGGAATGAAACCCGTAATTGTGAATATAGAGTATGTTATCATTTTGATTGCAACATTGTGGTCTGCTGTGGATGCCACTGTACACAATTTAGGAGGGTATGTTCCATTGATTTAATCACCCCAGAGCTGCAAACACTAATTCTCATACAAAATGGAACTATTCTATATTTCCTAAACAAAAAGCGCAAGATATTGCATATTGTCAGCATGAGTAAAGACATCATCTACCATTGGTTTCAAAGAATAATTGGTTCTATCTAAAGTACAGTAACATGGAAATAACGATACATCCGGTTGATGATCCACATCCCCTTTTCTCCTATTTCTCTTCAAATTATAAAACAATATTTTGCCCCATTACATTTTTTCTAACCCTCTATTGCAACATGAGCATGAACAATGCGAAAGCTATTTATGGAGATTTTACAAACTAAAATCACAATATTTTTGGTCCTGGAAGTGACTTTTTTTGAAGAGCATCCAGATTCCTTCCATTTTTTTGTTCAACGTTTTTGGCTGCTGGAATGTTCCTTAGGTATTGCCAGCTTATGAAAAAAGCTGTAGAAGGAATGACCATATTGCAACATATTTTCTCTACAAAGGGTTGGATTGTGATCTTAGAGTTCAATAGAGTTTCAAGGGAGAATACAATCTCCCAGTTTACTATTCAATTTATCTTAATAATGGAGCTAAAATGGTGAAGCAAATTGGGTACAAAGAGCCATTCCTATGACCATCCTCAGCAGCTGTGCAGATTCATTAGAATATACATTGTTTTATTGTTCTGCTTCAAATTATTTCTTTGCTTTTAGCTAAGTTATAGAAAGTACACCTGGTGAAAATCTATAGTATCAGTTGAACACCTGGCCCTATTATATAAGTTGCCATGTTTACAAATGCTTTCCAATAATTCCTTTCATAGCAACTTGTTCAGGTTTTAATTCATTGAAAATAATATTTCCTTAGGGTTTAACCATTCTAATACGTACATTGGGGTTTAACTTCAAATAAACGTATAATTAATTTGATGTGATAATTTTTAAAAATTGAAAAAGATATTAAACAAAAGCATATAAAAATCTTCAAAAACTGGAAACACTCAATGTATCCTTACTCAGTGCTATTGTAAAAGGTAGGCTTAGGTATGACATCAAACTGGTAACACTTTTGTTTTATATTGCTGCTGGTACAGTTGATGTCATCCTTGTAAAAGAGTTATAAGCAAAGGATGAAAATAAATTTCCATAGAAGTATTTCATGAAGTTAGATTCTAGGCTAATTTATTTCTACTGAAATGTCTTTCTTTCTACTTCATTCTTCCATTTCATCTTGTATTTGATTGGCTGATTTGTATATTTGATTTATATGTTACTTTTCTGCCCAATCTGTACTGAATGTCTCAAAGACACTTTATTTATAGCTTGGTCTACTGATCAAAATGTTTCTTTAATTAAACCTTGATTTAATTAGAGTATGGCCTCCACCCTTATTATTTTTAATGTCAATTAAAATCTGACCTTTTCCTCAGGCATTGAGTTAAAATGGATGATGAGCCTCTTTTAAGATTTTACATACTAGTTGAATGTTTTCTTCTGAGACATAAATGTTTTTTGCAAATGAAAGGAAATATACGTGTCTCAGGATAATGTTTCAGGATCCAATCTGATTCGGTCACTTGGACCACAGGTTTATTTTTTACAAGCTTTCGGACTTGTCCTGGAACCCATCTTCAAGGAATTTCTCTCTCTCCAAAAAAGTTGTTTTTGTTACTTTGGTTGCTATTATTTTAATACCATCCAGAGTTTTCTGGAGCTAGGTAATCCTCTCAGCTTAAACAAACAAATAAACTAGATTACCAGTGGCTGATATTAAGGGCAGGGGTGCATAACCTATTCTCCTGGAGCCACAAATTTTTCCTTCTAAAATCCCTACTGAATTATTTTTAAAATAATAGAAGTGAAAATTATGATTACAGAGAGACTGTGTTCACATGACTGTCTGACCCATAGCAAATTGAATTAACCTGATTTGGATATTTTTCCTTTTTAGAGGGTAGAGATTGCATTACATTTTGGACAATAAACTGACCACAAAGACTGGATTTGCATAACAATATGTGAGTGGAAAATTTGTGGCTTAGTATATCATATGTGTCAAGAGGTAAACTTTATTATTTCTAATGTATTTAGCTTTATTCGACCTAACACTTTATGAAATTTAAAGTTAAAAGTTAAACCAATCTATACCAATAAAATACCAAGTATGGCACTTAGCTTGAAAAGATAAAAAATAGATTATGAACTGAGCAAAAGCTACTAATGGATCAACAAACAAAAATAAAAATTGAGATATAAAGGTATAACCACCGAATAAGAAAGATCCAGCAGTGTCATCAGCTGCTTGGTGGCGTTGGCGACAATCGTGATGGCGGCAGAGGCTCGGCGGCTGTGGCGGCCGGAGATTCAGTGGCATCGTCAGCTGCTTGGCAGCATTGATGACGGCTGCAGTGGTGGTGGTCTGCAGCGTGGCAGCAGCGACGATGATGGTGGCGGTAATAATGGCCCAGGGGACCCCCACTGTTACCTACCGGTTGTTCTGATGTTCCTTGGCCCTTGGGGGTGTCACCTTTGATGGTCTGGTACCCTGGCGGGCTTGTTGGTCCAGAGACGTCTGTGTTTTGTCAGCACGGCGAGACCTGGACATCATAGGTGGGGCAGCGACTTTGTTGGGGGTTTTGACTCTTGTGCCACCTTCGATGTCACTGCCCTCCCTTTTCCCTCCAGAAGTGAGAGTTCTGGGAGGAAGAGGTCCTGCGAAGGCATCATTGGAGGGGCGTAGGCCTGGAGGCCTGGGGAGCCCAGAGTGGTGGCACTGGCAGTTATGGCCCGGGTTGGGTGAGTCGGTACTACCCTGGGGGGGGGCTGGTGGTTGAATCAACATCGGAGGTGAGGCCCCCGTGGAGAGTTGGCGCCATGACTCTGGACCTGGGGCTGTGGCTGGAATTTGAACACTGTCCCATCCCTGGACTCATTTTTTTCTGGACCTAGCTGCCCCCACCTTATAATATTCTTGGACTGTTGGCTGCCTGCCTCCATCTATGGCCGCTGCTTCTTTCTGTTGACTCTTCTGGGGCACTCTGGAGGGTGCCCGGTCATCTGTGTCAGCCACCTAGGTTTAATCTTCACTCTCAGACTCTCTCCTTTCTCTCGGGCCCGGCTGTTCCCCCATTGCAGTGAGAGGGCAATGGGCGGACTCAACTCCCTTGTAGTGAGAGGGCAGAGGGGTTGTCTATGGTTTTACCGGTGCATTGTCACAAGCCACTGCGGTGGGAGAGCAGTGACTGGGCCATTTCGATCCCGGCCCCCCAGCAGCTGTGAGAGAGCTGCTGGTTGTGGGATGTTCTGGTTTCTACTGCCTGGCCCTTTTTGTTGCACATTCTTCATCTGTGCAACTGTTACCATCTTGCCGATAGTTTTTTCCACCGGTCCACCCTTGAAACAGGACATTTCATGCCAGCTTATTCTCTGTTGGAGTTACGGGCCCTCCAGACTGTCCCCATGTCTTTGGAGTGGCCCTCTGGGTTATCGAGAGCTTACCTTAATGACAGATCTTGGGATCCCGAGAGGTGGCATGGCGCGACCAAGGGGTTAAATTTTAAATTTGGTACTAAGGGGAAACTTTTAAATTTTTTAATTCGCTGTTTTAATGGGTTAGGGAGGAGGGAGGGAAATCGATGTTTGGGTCAATGTTGTCCTTCCAGGCTGGCAACGGGTCCCGGTATGGGGGGGCTGGGAGGGCCTTGGGGCCCACGGGAGTTGGGGTGGGGCTGGCAATTCCTAGGGCAATCGGTTATGGTAGGGGGGATGAGACAGGGGGCCAAATTATGTTATGGGAGCATGCCCCCACTGTTCACGAGTGGTGGCGCGCTCCAACCCCCAGGTCTCTGCCCACTCCCCTGGGGTCTTGGGAGGTGTGGTCCCTGGGCTTAAGCTGGTTTATGTGAACGCCAGATCCATGGCTAACAAGTCATCCCTCCTCCGTGAGCTCATTGAGGAGGAGGCTGTGGATCTGGCATGCATGACAGAAACCTGGTTGGGGCCGGAGGGGGGTGTCCCTCTGTGCGATTTATGTCCCCTAGGTTTCCATGTGCTGTACCAGTCTCAATCCCAGGGAAGGGGCGGAGGGGTAGCCATAGTTGTTAGAGAGACATTGTTTCCAAGGGAGGCCACTGTCCTGGAGATAGGCGGGTGTGAGGCTCTCCTCATGAGATTGGGCCTGGGAGGTTGGTTGGGTTTGTTGCTGACGTACCTGTCCCCCAGCTGCGTGGCGACGGCCCTTCCTGGGCTGCTCGACGTCCTCTCGGGGGTGGCGGTGGAGTTCCCCACGCTTATAGTTCTGGGGGACTTTAATCTGCCCTCTTGGGGGGGGCATCGGGTTTGGCTCAGGAGTTCATGGCATCCATGGCAGCCATGGACCTGACCCAGGTGATTCAAGGGTCCACTCGAGAGGGGGGGAACACACTCGACCTTGTTTTTGTCTCAGGGCAGTGGTGTAGTGATCTGGGGGGGCCTCTCCATTTACCCTACCCTTGTCATGGACGGATCACTATCTCCTGCGGCTAGTCTTTCAAGGGGCTGCCCCTCGCTGCTGGGATGAGGAGCCAACTCGATGGTTCTGCCCCAGATGCCTGATGGACCCTGAGAGGTTTCAGACGGTGCTGGGGTTCTTGCCCACCTCCCTCGATCACAGCCCGGCCAAGACGCTGGCGGCCGTCTGGCAACAGGCGGCCTCGAGGGCGCTCGATCAGGTTGTGCCCTTGCGGCCTCTTCCCCACCATAGATCCCAGTTAGCTCCCTGTTTTTCTGAGGAGCTCCGGGGGATGAAGCGGCGGAGAAGATGCCTAGAGAGCAGGTGGAGGACTAGCCATTCCGAATTCAACTGTGACCAGTTAAGAGCCTATATTAGGACTTACCTGGAAGCAATTGGAGTGGCGAGGTGTGCTTACTTCTCCGCTCTGATTGTGTCTGCAGATGATCACCCTGTGGCCCTGTTCAGGGTTACCCGCTCCCTCCTTCAGGTGAGGGAGGGGGGACCCTTTGCAGGGCAGAGCAGAGGAATTTAGTTTGCATCTAGTGGATAAGGTCACTTGGATTCAGGACGGCTTGGACTCGGATTGGCAGTGGTCTGATGATGAAGTGACGGCAGATCTGGTTGATTCTACCTGGGTTGAGTTTGACCCGCTCTCCCTTGATGAAGTAGACAGGATCATGCGGAGGTTGTCCTCCACCACGTGTTTATTGGACCCGTGTCCTTCCTGCTTGGTTTATGCCTCCAGGGAGGTTACACACGGCTGGCTCCAGGCAGTTGTCAACGCCTCCTTGAGTGAGGGAGTCTTTCCCACCGCCTTGAAAAGGCGGTGGTGAGGCCCCTCCTCAAGAAGCCTGCCTTGGATCCGGCCGTTTTGGACAACTATCGTCCAGTCTCCAACCTTCGCTTTTTAGTGAAGGTGGTTGAGAGCATGGTGGTGCAGCAACTTCCCTTGTTCCTGGAGGAAACTGATTATCTAGACCCATATCAATCGGGCTTCAGGTCTGGACACAGCATGGAGACAGCATTGGTCGTGCTGATGGATGATCTCTGGAGGGCTCGGGACAGGGGTTTTTCCTCTGTCCTAGTCCTATTAGACCTCTCAGCAGCTTTCGATACCATCGACCAGGGTATCCTTCTGCGGTGGCTCTGGGGGCTGGGGCTGGGGGCACTGTTCTATGGTGGTTCTCCTACTTCTCGAGCCATTCGCAGTCGGTGTTGGCAGGAGAGCAGAGATCAGCCCAAGGCCCCTCACTTGTGGGGTGCCACAGGGGTCCGTTCTCTCGCCTCTCCTGTTTAATATCTACATGAAACTGCTGGGCAAGATCATCCGAGGTTTTGGGGTGAGGTATCATCAATATGCTGATGATACCCAGCTCTATATCTCCACCCCAGACCAGATCAGTGATGCTCTCTCTGTGATGTCCCGGTGCCTGGAGGCGGTACAGGTCTGGATGGGGAGAAATAGGCTCCGGCTCAACCTGACCAAGACGGAGTGGCTGTTCTTACTGGCATCTCGGCTTTCAGGCGATGTACCATCTTTGGTCATGGGGAGAGAGGTGTTGCCCCCCGTGGATAGGGCGAGGAATCTGGGCATCCTCCTGGATCCACAGCTCAGTTTGGAGGATCAGGTGGGGGCTGTGGCCAGGGGGGCTTTTGCCCAGGTTCGGTTGGTCTACCAGCTCCACCCTTACCTGAGACAAGATGCCCTTCGAATGGTCACTCATGCACTCATCACTTCCAGAATCGACTACTGTAATGCTCTCTACATGGGGCTGCCCTTGCGAACTATCCAGAGGTTACAGCTGGTGCAGAATGAGCCGCGCGGGCTGTGATGGGATTATCCCGATATTCCCATGTTACACCCCTCCTGCATGACCTGCATTGGTTGCCGGTTGTCTTCCGGGTTAGTTTCAAGGTGCTAGTAACAACTTATAAATCCATAAATGGCTTGGATCCAGGGTACTTGCGGGGATGCCTCCTGCCAGCATCATATGCCGATCGCCCTGTTCGCTCCCACAGGAGGGGCCTCCTTGGGATACTGTCGGTCAGGCATTGTCGGCTGGCAGTCCCCAGGGCTAGGGCCTTCTCCATGGGGGCACCCACCTTTTGGAACCAGCTCCCTGTGGATCTCCGTTTGGCCCCTGATCTCCACTCCTTCCGCCGGGACCTGAAGACCTGGTTGTTTCAACAGGCCGGCCTGGAATGACCTGGGTGGGGGGTTCTTAATTGTTTTAATGTTTATTCTGACTTGTTATGTTTAATCTGTTTTTATGTAAATTTTGTGCTGTTTTAATGTTCACCGCCCTGAGTCCTTAGGGAGAAGGGCGGCATACAAGTCGAATAAATTATTATTATTATTATTATTCAAAATAGCTTATATTTAAAACAAAAACAATCAGAACATAAAAGGAATAAATATAATGATGCAGTGGGGATGTACATAAAATGCATTTTCAGCTGACCTTCATCAGTCACACTCAGTGTGTGTTCACAAAACACCTCAACCTGCTGCCTGTTTGAAAAGCTGGCTTTTCAGTCCATTTCTAAAGCAGAATTGGAGCAGCTTATAGTATCAGGCGGGAAAGGACCATTGTTCCTTACTGGAAACAAAGCAGCATATAAAATGTTTTTCATTGTAAAGCCGAGATGAATTTGTTTTGAGATTTTAGATTTAGGGGAATAATTTAATGTTAATTGGTATCTCCTTTGTATTATGAATCTTTGTACCAGAAGAAGCTGTTTGTTGGCCAAAATGTAGTAACAGTTAACCATAAAAGAACAGTAATATGATAGTATGAGAACTGTGTTAGCTGGCGATAATTATTCTTTTTATAAGAACAACAAATATTATTTTGGGGGAAATCCTTCTTGGCATAATATGAGATAATTTTGTTTCTGTTTCAGAATGTATCTTCTGGATTGAGAGAAATGAATGATCATTTTATTATAAATTATAGGTAAATCTTGTTTTTAGAATTGGGTATAAACTTCAGCCTTTAGGCTGTTGAGAAATATCCTTCAAGAGTAAGGCAAATGCAATTCTAGGTGTAGACTGAATATTTTTAAATCAGACTGGGGAAAAAAACCTTCTCTGTTCACCTGCATACTCTCTTCAGCACCATTGTTCAGTTAGCTGGGCCTTTGCATTACCTATTAACAGGACACACAATAATTATTTGCTTTCTAAGGATCACCACTGCGTTATGAGCTGCACTATGGCTCCATCTCCTGGCCTCTAAAAACAAGGGAATATTTTCACATGTTCAGAGAAGGAACTGTAGAGGGAAGATCTGGATAAGGGAGGCATGTTTAGGAAAAGCATTTTACCATTAAGAGTTCAATCTAAAAAAGCAGCAAAAGGTGGAAATGTTTCTCTGAGAAAGGGATATTTCTTTTTAATGACACCACTAGAAAAAAAAAGGCCATTTTGCTGATAATCTTTGCACTAAAAGACCCGGCATTTTGCTAGGTTGAGGAAATTGTGATGGAGATAAAATGATCACTAACTTGCTCTGGGTCTGTGCTATAGCTCGTTAGGAGTCCCAATGTGGAGAAAAATAGGAAACAAAAGTGATGGATATACATGTCAGTACCCTTAATGCAATCCATCAAGGCATCTGCAAATGGACATCAATATTGGAAAGCATTTTAGGAAACCCAACCCAGAGCTGGGGTTTTTAGTCTTTCCAGTAGCTGGCCGGAGGGATTTTTTTATATGTTTAATGTTAGATTTATTTGATGTTCGGGTTATTTGTTCTTTTTTTTCTTTTTGTACATGACATTTTTTGTTACTGTTGGATGCATGTTTTTCTGTTTTTCCTGTTTTGCATTTTATTCTTATTGATAAAATATAGTAAATATTTTATTAAAAAAACAAAGGAGCTCCAATGAACAATCAAATTGCAATCGTGGATTTTCTACAAATCCAAGGATTTGAGTTTGGATGACAATTTTGGCATTTGAAGGCTATGGCATTCAAGCCTACTGATGAGGCAATTGATGAGAAGGGTGAGAAGAATTTTGGTTTAAATTTCTTTACATCTTCTTATCATGAAATGGGCCTCCTATTGTGAATAGCAATAGCAATGGCACTTAGGCCATACTTATACTGCTTATACTTATACCATACTTATACTGCTTCGCAGTGCTGTAAAGCACTCTCTAAGTGGTTTACAGAGTCAGCATATACCCTCAACAATCTGGGCCCTCATTTTACTCATCTCAGAAGGATGGAAATTTGAGTCAACCTTGCACCAGTCAGGCTCAAAAGAATCAAACTCCTGGCAACGTGAGCAGAGTTAGCCTGCAATACTGCATTCTAACCGCTGTGCCTGCCACTCACGAATAATGATAACTTCGCAGGAAACCATTTTTCTCATTCGCTTCCCAAGTACATAGTCTTATCTGTATTGCCCAATGCATGCAGAAAGTTAGCATGACAAACAAAAGGATGCTTATTTAGACTCCTCCGTGTAAGAAAATTTTCAAATGAATATATTCATATAACCATTAGATGACAGCAAAGAGGCACAGAAGATTGTCATGCAGTGGTCATCCAGATTTGTGCAGCCCACATGAACAAGTTTTTAGCTGAGACCTGTTAGGTTTAAATCTAAATTAGAATTGAATTCTATTCAATGAAAATTTAATTGCGTTTGGACCTTCTTTTCCTACTTTAGAAATAAGGTCACACAATTATGTAACAATATTATGTAGTATTTATACCTATGAATGGATTATGCATCATTTGGACTAAATGATACATAGTCCTTCCACTCTGCTTTTCATTTTGTAGTCCTTTAACCACAACCTGAACAAATATTTCCCCTTTTAAGTGTTTATATGTGTATATAAATAGTATCAATATGAGACAGAGAACAAGAATTTATGAAGCTAATATCATAGACTTTGCTTCATAAAAGTTGGTGCTGAATAAAATGGTAACCAACATTGCTGTTGTTGCTATGAATTTGGACAGCTTTTCCTCTGAATTTATTACACACGGCACTGTTCCAGTCTGCCCAGCAGGTGGTAATATTTGTCAAAATGTATTTCAAAACCATCCAGTAGCTACCATGAGGCAGCAAGTCTTATTCAACACTTCCAAAACCAATGCTGGCAAGTGTTTGTTCTCAAGTGTCATTTCACTAAAATGACACCCAAATTACTGGTCAAAGGATTGAAGAATGTTTATTCTGTTAATTAAAACAAAAGCTAATTTTTATTAGGTTCATCAGTATATTATGAGAAATAAACATTGACAGTAGCAATAACCTCTACTCACAATAGAATTCCCTATGCCTCCAGGCTCAAAATTTTGGGCCTGGACAATTTAGAACTGCACCACCGATCTAAGCATAGTACACAAAATTGTCTGTTACAATGTCTTACCGGTCAATGACTTCTTCAGCCTCAGTCACAATAATACACAGGCAAACAACCGATACAAACTCAAGGTAAACCGCTCCAAACTTGATTGCAGAAAATACAACTTCAGCAACAAAGTGGTCAACACCTGGAATGCCTTACCCAACTCCATTGTTACAGCCTCAACCCCTTACAGCTTCAACCTCAAACTGTCTACCGTGGACCTCAGCCCATTCCTAAGAGGTCCTTAAAGGGGGGCATGCATAAGCTCACCAGCGTGCCTACCATCCCTGTCTTACTGTCCCCATTTATCTGTATTTACTCCCTTTGTTCTTGTTTATATTCATACTTATACTCATTATCTTGTACATGTATGACAAACAAATAAATAAAAAACTTTAGTGTGCAATAGAGCACCCTTACCTGGCCATATCACCTGAGTGTGTGCAGCCCAGATATAGAAAACCTAGAAAGGAGTGCCATGAAATGTATCAACTAAGACTTCCTCTAAAGCAGGGGGCGTCTAAGAATTTGAGAGTTTAGCAATGTAATAAACATATTTTGCTTCCAAACAGACACAATAATGCATTGTGTTGTGGTGATGCCCCTAGAGAGAAAAAAAAGCTTAGAGTGCTTTTTTAAAAAAAATGTGGGAGTAGACGATGATTTTATCAGAAGAAAGATAAGAAGACTGCAAAGAACCATGTTATTGCAATGATCACTGGGTGTCTCCTTCACAGAAGACTGGAACACCAAACAATGGGAAAGCAACATTTTTTAAATAGAATATGAGGGCTACAAGGCAGAAATCCAAGGGATCTGGTTTGCTGGCCAGTATGCGGAAGTTGGAAAGGTCCTTGTGGTATGTATGTGTTTGAGTCAATCAGTTGACTTCTAGCAATTTCCTGTGCAAGTGCCTTCAGTTTTCTTGGTATGCTATTTTTTTTTAATTCATATTTATATCCCGCCCTTCTCTGGAGACTCAGGGCGGCTTACAATTTTTTGGGATACAACCCAATGCGCTCAGCAATAGCCTTCATTCCATTGTATATGCCTGCTTATTACTAAGCGGCATTTTTACAAAATCAGCTTATTGCCCCCAACAATCTTGGGTCCTCAGTTTACCTACCCCGAGAGGATGGAAGGCTGAGTCAACCTTGAGCCTGGCGGGATTCGAGCCTGCAATTATTACAGGCAGCTGGAACTAAGTGCTAGGCTATTAACAGCCTGCACCACCAAGGCCCTTTTCTGAAGTTGTTTGCATTTGCCTTTCATCCTGGGGTTGAGAGAGAGAGAGAGTGACTAACCCAACATCACCCAGCTGGTTTTGTGCCTAAGGTGATATAAAACTTACATTTTCTGGGTTTCTAGCCTGATGCCTTAACCACTTTGTATACCAAGCTGGTACTTGGAGTTATTTCTATTGCTAGGCAAAATGGCTCTTTCAGGAGTTCAGCAGAACTGGGGAAGTCCATTGTTAAAGGACATGGAATGTTTAGGTCATCAGCTGAGAGAGGATGGATCTTTGGGGTTTCTTTAAGTTACAATTCCCTTGTTTAAAGATGCCCTTGAGTTATACTGTTTGCTAATGGGGAGGCTACTATTCTTTGGTTTGGGTGGGAAGATTTTGTTTGGAGGCAAGGAGGGTTAACTTGGGTCTGATAGATTAGGCAAAGTGATGAACTGAGTGTAACCCTAATAATGTCCAAAGGACAAAGATGAAAAGCATACAATCTACATGTTTTGTTAGATTTTTCTCCACTATAATGGAGAGTTTGGCTCCTTTTTATTATTATAATCTGTAAAACAAAGAGTGATTGCATTTTTATCAGGGATGAGCAACTATGTGCCTATACACAATGATATAACCAAGAAATCTCCTAGTTGCCCAGCCAACTCTCTAAATTTGTGTGGAGGGGAAATCCTTTTAATTAAAAAAATTACGAAGCTGATATTCTGAAAAAGAAAGCAATATCCTTTAGCAGTATACTTATTGCAAGAATGTTTTGTGAGCCCACAAAGTTTTTACCAAAATGGTAAAATGCTCTCTGAGAATCTTTCTGAAAATAGGATTCTCATACATACAAATAGTTGCCATCTTGTAAATAGACAATCTCCTATAGCAACTTTTTCCCTCCAAATCAACCTGTCCCACAATCCCAAATGTTGCATAGTAGAGGTGAAATGTGCAGAAGATGTTAAAGGAATGATTCTGCAGTTGACTGGGAATGTTAAACCTTTCTCAATCCAGTATCAACCAAGTGTTTTGGCGTGCAATTTGCATCACATACAGTACCAACATGAGATCCAACATGATGTAGTTCTAAAATGCTGGACTAGGAACATGTAGACCAGACCTATGTTCTGGTTCTCATTTAGGCCTGGAAGCCAGCTGGGTAACTTTGAAGGCCTCTCCATTTCAAATCTAATTAAGACCATGTAAAACACTAAGAAGAATTTCCATGGGTCATGATAGATCTAATTCAGAGAACATCAGGTTGGGAGAGGCTAATATACAACGTAATATGCAGACTGCAATCTGGTAATCCTAATCCTATTCTGTTTCTATAACTGTTTCAAGGATTTGATGCATGGCAAACAGCAATGCAGTCACATATCCTTCAGCTCCAGGCCTTCAACATTCTGTGGTCACTGTAGAGACAAAATAAATCTACAATTTATCTTTGCCATTAGATCCATTCAGAAATACCTTTGTTTATATTTAGTTTACCTTAGAAATTCAAGATTATTACAGGAAGGATACCTATGTTTATTGATACACATTTGCCATTTCAGCAGCATTACCTAAATCAGAATGTGAATTTAAGTTAACTATAACAAAACATAAAGGAAACTCAATCAAAGCAGTATTATATAATGGTAGTAAATGACATGAAGAATAAAACAAGGCAATACAACATGAATGAAAAGAATCACCAGCACCGTAAAGAATTCCAATTCCTACACGGCATTTTTCAAGTCGTCTTCTCTCAAAAACATCCAAACTTTCTGAGCTGTTCTAACTTTAGCAAATGAACTACTAAAAGCTCCCATTTTGAATGTAAAAAAAAGGTGCTCAAAATCTTCCATTTCCAGCAAGGAGCAAAGAAAGAAGTGGGAGATGAAAAGGAAAGCTCACTGGAATCAAAAAGAAAGAAAGATGAAAGTGGCAAAGTATAGTGAGTGAACCTATTTCTGAACTACAAACAGAATTAGACTAGAGGTGGACCCTGGAATTTTTGCTCCCTCTATACCTGCCTTAGCTTTGCAATTTAATATCATCTTCCATTGGAATGCAGGTCACATTGAGATGCATTTCCCCCCTCAAAACAAACCAGATAGGTTATGGTTTCATTACCTGCTGTGCAGCTTGATGGCTTTCCTTCGCTTCTTTTATCCTCTCAGTAGATGCACTATTACCTGACTTCAGCAAAAGCAATATGTACAAGAGGCAATGTTAGAGGCATCCTCCATTTCAATCCAAGATGGCCACCAGTCTTGTTTCCTGAGCAAAATGATTTCTTATACCTGGAAGGCTTGGATTAATAACTGTAACAACAACAATAACAAAAACTCTACATAGTATTGATTCCCCTTCCCCTTTTTATCCTTTCCGAAACCCAGTCTGTATTAACTGAAAGTGTCTTGATGGCTCAGTAGAAAATACAACAAATTTCATATTTGAATCTTGATTTCCCTATGCAATTTTGATTATCTATTCCTCAGATAGAGATTACTTTGAATAACAGCATGGATGAATTAGCAGTTTTTCAAAGAAAAAGGATTAACATTGTCTTCCTCTGTTCATAGAAGAAACCAGAATTTCTTCTGACATTTGCTAGGACTGTTTGATTGTTATAGCATTCTTTTCTCTCCAGCATCTACATCTATAGCAGGGGTGTCAAATTCACATCGTTAAGGCAGCATCATATGATGTATTTGGACTTTTCCCCCTTTGCTAAACTGGGCAGGTGCGGGGCCAGCACATGACATACCCAGCTGTGAGTTTGACATCCCTGATCTATAGGCATGAAGTACATTAAGCAGCGTTTTGAAATTATTTATAAAACAACAGTCCCACAACTTCCTGGTCCACTGATCTCTGACATCAGATGATTTATTCACCTTTAAACCTGTATATTTGCTAAATTGGAAGTGGATTAATTGCATACCTGCAACTTATTATGATTTGCTTGGAACTTGTTCCACTGATCTCCTAACTGAGGTTCTTGGCAAAGACATAGATTTAATTTGTCCTCAACCCAAGAACTGGTTTTGAATGCAGAATATATAACATTTCTTACCTTTCTATACAAAAATACCTAGTTTCTTACTCCCTGAAGACAATTTTAAAATGGACAGAAACTGCTTCTTTTATGCTTTTACCACTATTTACTTATTTTCATCTTATTTAAATCTCCATTATTAATAAGTGAAAATAGTGGGTTCTACTTTTGCTAAACCATAGTATAATTTCCATATTTGGGCTTAATGTGAAGCATGAGTACATCTACTGAATGTTGTAAAGTGGGTTTGTATGTGTGAGAGAGAAAGAATGATTAAATTCACATAATTAAGCAAAATGTGAAGAAACCATATCTCAAATGTATTGATAGGATTCATATACCATATGGAACATTCTTTTATTTCTTTTAGTATCATAAGTGATAAATTGTGTATATTACATATATTGTATATACAACACTACACACATGCACATTGTATTGTTTGACAGTAAATTAGTGCAATGTCTTTCTTTTCCATTTCCTTTTTTCCTCCTCCTTCTTTCCAGGTACTCAAACAGAGTGTATATGGGATAATCCTTCATTTTATCTCCAGGAGGAAGAGGTAGGTTAGGCTGAGAAAAAATTGTCCAAAGGCACCCAGTGTACTTTCCCCAGGTCTAATCACCTTTACTGTTACTCTCCACTGGGTTGAGTGGTTGCCTGCCAAGTGATTGGGTGTGGGCAGCCACATTCTTTACCAAGTGAAGTTTTAGACTTCAAAGACAATAACAAATAGCACACGTTGGCATGATCAGATGTACAATGCCAAGGGCACTGATAATTGTTCCCACGTCCTCTTTGCATACTAGTCAAATCAGGACTAAAATTTCCCTGGCTATGGTTCTATATGCTGGTAAAGCAGAAGTGTGAATCCAAAAATACCCTCAATGCCCAGACCTACTTCTTCAAAATGAGTGTGACAGAATCTTGCACCATTATAGAAATCAAAATAAACCACATGTTGTCTGGACAGGATCATTATGTCTTTTTCATTTATTTTGTACTAACTAATCTCCCACAGCTTCCAAATACCAAGTGATGAAGTCTACTGAACCTGGGAAGAAATATATATAAAGTGGTTCATCACCATCATCCACACTTCAGTAAAGTTGCAAAAGGATTTATGTATGAGAAATGTTAGTTCATCCCCGCCCATGATATCTGAATAGAACTTGTCAGATTTATGATTTTGCAATGTACTACATTAATTAATGATGGCAGAAACAGGAAAATGGTTTGTTTCTCCACATAATATCAAGTAAATTCTTGTAACTGAAGGTAGGATTCTATGTAACTAAAGGGATAAGTAAAACACCAGGTATACTTTGGGTATTTTTGAATGCATCTGTACATTTACATCATAGCATGCATGCGAGGTTTCGGTAAAGTTGCCCCTGGCACCAATTCTATGGCACAGTCCGTTTGTCGATGGGGTGGTAACATTTCACATTTTTGTTCACCGAATACCTCAGCCAAATCATGATACAGTCCTACATTAGTCAATAAACTGACTCATATGCAAAAAAATAGTAATGTCTGAACACATATATTTTCTGATATAATGCCTAATTGCAGAATGTATGTACAATATATTAGGTCAGGGGCTCCAACCTTTGGGACTTGGCAGCCTGGCTGTGGAGGGGAGAGGATAACTGGGCTGCACAAGCGAGGCACACACTTGCTTGCAGCTCTTGCACAAATGGTGGATTGGCACCCACATGTGCTACTTGACTTGTGTGAGTGCCAACTGGCTTGCCACTTGTACAAGTTGAGCTGTGCATGCACTCTGGCCTGCTGCTCTTGTGGGCTAGTTTCAAATAGGCTACATCCCAGTAGTGGGCCGTGGCCCAGGGGTTGGGAACCCTTGTATTAGGCAAACTGCAAACAAAACTATTAGCTCATTGGATAAATATATTACAAATTAATATGCACATTATTTTAAAATGCTGAAATTGAATTATCTGCACTCAATATTTTTTTAAATGGAAGAAATATTCAGTAGAAATAGGAAACTGTTTAAATTAGCATTCTCCAATACTGTGTTCTCAAGGTGTCTTGGATTATAAATTCTAGCTAGCATGGGTTTTGTAATCCAACAAAACTGGAATATATCCAATTAAAGGAAGCATATCTAAATACTGACATTGCTTGAAGTCACCCAGAAGAATTGGAGATAAAGATGAATGATAGTTAGCTTGTGCCTAGTTTTGATTTCACACCGTCAAAGAGGAATCAGTCCGCACTTCACTGTTAACATTTATGGAAATACTCCTCAAACTGAACTCATCCTAGCTTCAATATCTCATTAATTAAGTGCAGCTGGATTTTTGCTCACCCCACCCCCATATGCTCCTTCTTGTCCAAAAGAAATTACAGTGCTTAAGGATGCTCTCCAGAGAGTACTTCAAGGACTGCAGCTGTATCTTTATTTATTTAGTCAATTTATATAGCCATCCATCTCAGCAAATGACTCTGGGCGTCAATGCCTTCCCGCTTTCTCTATCAAAATGCAGTTGATAATTACCATGTAAGCATCACAAATTCCAATGCAAAACCACACTTTTTTTTTAAAGGAAAAAATCTTCTTTGCAGTCTTGCCACTTCCCTATTCCCCCCATTTCATGCTTTCAAGTTGGTCTGTTTGTACAATTGATTCTGGTGTCTGAATATGGGGAGCTGAATTATTTACTAGCTGACTCAGAGCTTGGTGATTAAATTGGTTCTTGGTTCTGCACTTCAGGGAGGGAGAAAGAGAAAGAGCAGGAAATCTAATAGATGCAGTACTTCACTATCCTCTGCTAGTGGTTGCATTACTACAGGGAGGGCGAAGATACAGTTCTGTAATAGAGAAATGTGGAGTTAAGGTTAGTGGAGCAGATTTTGCAAATTCATGAAAAGGCAGTGTGTATATGTTCGTAGTTGGCTGAATTCAGCATCCTGAATGATTAATGTCCTATAAATATTCTGTTATATTTGTTTATACTTTTAAAGAACAACATCTCTCACCCTTCATACTAATATCAAACAGCGACCATAGCTGCAAATTCTCAATCCAACAATCTCAGGGGAAAAAACCTTAATGATTTAAGAATGGAAATAGAATGATCTATTTTGCAAACCCTAAGCAAAAAGAATCGAAGAGGTCAAATAGGAAGAGGCTTTCTAATACTGTAATACATTTTCCTTATATTTTTAAACCCCTAGAAAAGCAATCTTCATAGGATCCCAAAACAAAACCATTCATTCACAAACATGGGATAAATCAATATATATGGAGAAGGAGATTCCATTCTGTATTTTGTCCAATAAATATTTACTTGTATAGAATAGTTGCCAGAACATGATATGCTTAAAGATGGAAATAAAATGTTATGTATTAACTTTTCAACCAGGTACCCTGGGTGACATGAAGATTGCATTATTTTTGGTAATAGGACATCCCATGGACAACGGCATTGTCAGTGGCAAATCCTTTCAATCCAGAAGCACCCTTCAGTTGGTTTTGTAGATACTTCCAATACGAACACAGAAACCAGGTATCCCCATCAATTCCACATAGCAATTTGCAATGGAAGAAGCTTCTGCCTCATTTGAAATTTTTCAATCAACAGTTTAGTCCTTCTTCTCTAAAATGTTCCTCTTACAATTTTTTGCTTTATTCATAGCTGAATTATGAATGTAATTCAGATACCATCACATCCCCAATGACATTATTAGGTGCACAACAGATCTCACAAGCCTATTCTTTTTTTTAAACAAGTTTTATTCAATTTTCCACATTTTAACATCTCTTTTCAGTAAACAGCATGATTACAGGTTTGACATATACATACAAATATGACCATAACTACACATTCAGTTTTTATATTCAATTTCTTATCTTAACAATGTTTTTTATATTTTCTATTTTATCATATTGTTCCAAGTGTTTATCTCATTATTTAATTCACATATATTAACTTCATAATTATTATATTTTAATACTTTTGGCTGTCACATTTGTATATTCCTCTTAAATTCTAATTTATAACATTCCTTCTATAAATTGGTTTCCCCTGAAATAATTTAAGTGCACCACCTTTGAGTTACATATTCTTCCATTAAATATTAACATTTTATTACCTAGCACATTAAAATTACTAATCCCATTTAAGATTATATAACACATATAAGTCAGGTTCTGCATGGTTTCCCCTTTCTAATCTTAATTTCATAAAGTTTATCTAGTTTCAGAAAAAAGGACATGTTGATCTGCTCATTTAATAGGCCCTGATGTTAACTCCATTTCATCTCTCCTCCTATATCATTTCATTTATTTTAATATATTTAAGATATTTAAGATATTTCAATGTGTTCAATAAACATATTTCATTATTTATTGCAATTATCTTTATAGGTAATAAAGAGCATAAAATTCCATTATCAATGAAATAACAATTAGTCAACTCTCATGCCAATTTCACCTTCAAATCTCCTCCTACACTATTACATTTATTATTTATTCCATTCATACTTAAATCAAGAGAAATGAAAAAGAAAGTCAGTATTCCAATCCTCAGAAAAGAAAGATTCAATATATTTAATAATCATGTTCCATATGTTCATTATATTTATTTCTTATACATAAAGGAGGAGAGCTTTACCAAAAATAACACTTCTATTATCCGTCCCCTTTCACAACTAAAATTTATCTATATTATTCCCCTACACCTTGCAGAACCCCCTCTCCCAAGGTTATTCAACCATTATCTCTGTGTAAGTTTACTCCCATTTTTTCTAATTTCCCATATTCCTTTATTCCCAGATCCTGTTTCTTCTGCCTTCCATCCCCTAACATTTCCTTTATTATTTCACTCCATTTTTAACCCCTTCTCTCTTTTGACTATCTTCCAGCCTTTAAGTTTCTGCTGATTCTTTTCCCCGTTTTTATTTTCCAGATATTTCCCTCTTTACTCAATTTCTCAACCCTCGGTATTTTTCCCAATTCTTTTCCTCTTTCCCTCTGGGTTCCTTTGTTCTCGATGATAATAGTTAAAGATGGCCCCTTCTGGAATTTGCTCCACCTCTTCTTCGATACTTTGTTGTTCATACTCTGTGACTGCCTCTTCAAGAAATTTAAAAGCGGGCCAAAAGTTTCACCTTTTTCCTGCAAGGTTTTCTTAATTTTACCCAGTTCCAGTTTTAGTGCCTGAAAGGATATTTCCATTTTACAATTTTTTTATTTAATCCAATTGATGTCTTTAAAGTTAATTCCAAAAAACCCGGCTTCTGTTTCTTTCTTCTCAGCTTTTAGTCCTCAATTAGTCCAATACCAAGTCCATAACGAGATCAGCAAAATCCAAAAGCAAAGTCTTCATATATCTTTCTTTACTTCAATATTTCAATTTTCGAAACTCTTATTTTATTATGTCAGTTTTCTTTGTATTTTAGGAGACAGGTTCTTTAAAGAAAAAAGTTAAGTTTGACTCAGGTGGCGCTCTTTGTTCTAACAAATCCACAGCTCCTCTTTTCTTTTCCTTCCCAGTTATTCAGAGCTTTTCAAGCCACACAATCCACAAAAGGATCCAATTGGTAAACATTTCCTCCTTAACAGTCTTTAGCAGTCTATAAATCAGCTTAAATTAATGCTTAAATGAAATCAAAATATACTCATCCGAGTGGCTGTGTAATTTCTTTATGGCTTCTACCTCTCTCGCTCGAAGCTCCGTCCTTTCACAAAGAATTCACACCTTTTTTTTAAACCTCTTTCAGTTCGCAGCTGAATTCTTTCTTAAGAATGCTTTGTAGTGTTAATCCAGAGGGTAATTTTCAGTTGATTATTTAGTCCCGTATTTCATGCTGTCTGCTTCTTTAACTCTCTCCTGCCCAATGCTTCTTCTAGTCTTATTCTCCCCTTCGGGGTGGCCATTAGACCACCGCTTCTGGCGTCTTCGGGAGGGAGCTGTGCCAGTCCAGGGAGGGGATTTGCGACTCCCCTCCACCTGGCTGACGGTCTCCCCTTCCTTTGCCGCCCCTACGAGGCAGCTTCTGCCCCAGATCTAAAAGATCGGGGCTCTCCAACACTGAAGCACAAACCAAGCCGCGAAGAACAATCGCAGAAAGGTCTGTCCTCGGGGAGGCTCAAAACCGGAAGTCCTCACAAGCCTATTCTTGAAGCAGTCATACTCAGAAGCACTTCAGCATTGATTTAAGATATTGTGGAACAGTTAAAGTTTTCTAAAAATCCTGGAAAGTTTGATTTCACCATTTCTACATTTTAATCTAACAGTTTTCATACTAATGATGTGGATCAGAGTCATTTATTTATTTATTTGAAGATTATTATCCTCTGACACACAATAATCTTGAATAGTCAAACTGAACAATCAAAATGAATAATTTCAATTTCATGATGTAATTCTTAGTACTCAAAAGACACATTTGAGGAGGATGTGCTTACAAAAAGAAAGATCTACAGTATATATTTTATGGGAAAATACACTCAAGTTGATGTAGAAATGGGAGAGGCCAGAAATAGACTGCTTCCATCCATCTCTAGTCCTTGAGGCTTTGGGTACAGACAGAAAAGGAGGGGCCTCAAGCAGCTAATAGTGCATGGCAGCATTAATATAGAGCTGGAGAATTATCGAAGATACCTACTGTATACAAAAATGCATGCAGTATCCTACAGGAAATGGGAATTCCTCTAGGAGATTTCCAGATACTTCTCATTATCCACTGAAAATCTTGTTTCTATTCTATCATGGCTGTTGAGAAGCATATGGTGATCATGAGGTTTCAATTTAGTTTGTGTTAAAAGTTTGTAACATGCTCCAGTCTCTTGATCTCTATACCATCTCCACTAACATCTAAACTAGGCAAACCTTAGAAATGACAGAGTGTGCAGAATAAAAGACATTTGCCTGAATCATTGCTTTGTTCTTCTGATCTGTTTCATCCCATCAACCATTTGCCTATCAGTTTTTCCAATAAATTCCCTCTCTAGATGTATTTGATGTTTTTACCAAAATTCAGCAATATCTGAGTACCATCTGGATTTAACCCTCCATTATACAACATGTAGACATGTCTCAATTTGGCCTAAGCCTTGGCTTCTCTGAAGCCTTGGAAAATGTAAATAAAATTAGCCATGAAGCTTGGAATGTCTCTTCCTCAGCACATCTGCCTTCCCCAGGCCTTCCAGATGTATTGGACTCAAACTATTCCCAACCAGAATAGTAATTAGCAAACTGCAGCAAGGATGGATGTCTTTGCTGTCATGGGTTGGTCTATACAAAATAATCTCATTTTCTTCCCATTGCTGATGTATATGATGAAACAAAACATGTGTGAGAATAAACAAAATGTTCAACAAATGGTTCAACAGTGAGCAAGAAATAAGGCAAAGGATGACTGATTCTCTAGGTTGTTTATTAATGGATAAATGAATAAGCTATGCTATGGTGACTTTATTCTATTGGTTAGAGATGTAAATGGACATGTGGTTGTATACAGATTATATGTTGTTGGCTAATCCCATTTTTGCCTGATCTATCAAAGTCCTTCTCCTCCCCTTTGCAAGTTACTCTGCTTTCCTAATTGTAGCCATTTCTTTTTTATATAATCCAGAAGGAGAAGTACAAAAAAGGAGAGAGAGAGGATTTCCCCCCCTCTTTTATTTTTGTATGCTTAACTCTTTGGTCCCATGATATGAAGAATGGTTGAAGGAATTGGGTATGCCTACTTTAATGAAAGAAAGACTAGGGATGACATGATAGCAGTGTTCCAATATCTGGAATAAGAGTCGTGGTGGCGCAGTGGTTAGAATGTAGTATTGCAGGCTAACTCTGCATTCCTACTGTCAGCAGTTTGATCCTAACTGGTTCAAGATAGACTCAGCCTTCCATCCTTCCGAGGCTGGAAAAACGAGGACTGAGATTGTTGGGAACAATATGCTGACTCTGTAAGCCACTTAGAGAGGGCTCTAAAGCACTGTGAAGTGGTATATAACCCTAAATGCTAGTGATAGTGCTATATGAGAGGCTGCCACAAAGATTGGGGGTGCCGTTGGCCAGACAATGTCGGTTGGTGGTCCCCCAGGGGAGGGCCTTCTCTGTGGGGGCACCCACCCTGTGGAACCAGCTGCCCCTGGGGCTGCGGTTGGCTCCTGACCGCCATGATCTAAAGACCTGGCTGTTTTTACAGGCTGGCCTGGATTGAGAGAGATTGAGGGTTCTTAATTGGGTATTTTAGTATAATTGAATTTTCTATTTGGATTAGATTAATATTTTTACCTATTTTTGTATGCATATCTTTGTGTGAGCCGCCCCAAATCCCCCCTGGAGATGGGGTGGCATATAAATCCAAATAAATAAATAGCTAAATAAATAAGAAGGGGTCAAACTATTATCCAAAGTACAGCATTTGAAGGAAGAACAAGAAATAACAGATGGAAACTAATCAAAGAGAGAGCCAACGTAGAACTAAGGAGAAATTGTTCTCACTGAGAGTGAAACCAATTAATCAGTGGAACGGTTTGTCTTCAGAAGTTGTGAGTGCTCCATCAGCAGTTTCCAGGCAAAAACCCTTCCCACCGAATCCACTAAAACTCAATATGCAGATTATTAGAAATGGACCCACAAAGAATACGGAGCATGCAACTATGTTACTGTCATGTGAACGTGGCTGTGTGTGACTGGGGAGCCTTTTTAAAATCTTGCATTCATCTGTTAGCAGTAAAACACATACACAGCAATGATGGGATTCAATTTTTTTTACTACCAGTTCTGTGGGCGTGGCTTGGTGGGGCATGGCAGGGGAAGGATATTATAAACTCTCCAGTCAGAGGTGGTATTTGCCGGTTCTCTGAACTGCTCAAAATTTCCGCTACTGGTTCTCCAGAACCTGTCAGAACCTGCTGAATACCATCTCTGATGCACAGCCCTTGTATGGTCCATCCCTGTACTATTTGCCTCACGCTATGGAGTACTGGGATGAGGAGCCGATACGATGGTTCCGCCCCAGGCGCCTGATGGACCCGGAGAGGTTTCAGACGGCCCTGGGGTTCTTGCCCACCTCCCTTGTCCACAGCCCAGCCGAGACTTTGGTGACCGCCTGGCAAGAGGCGGCCTCCTCGGCAGCTTCGACCAGGTTGTCCCCTTGCGGCCTCTCCCTTGCTGTAGACCTCGTTTGGCTCCTTGGTTTTCAGAGGAGCTTCGGGGAATGAAGCGGCAGAGGAGACACCTAGAGAGTAGGTGGAGGACTAGTCGCTCTGAGTCTGACCGTCTCCAGCTAAGAGCCCATATTAGGACTTACCTGGAAGCGATTAGAGCAGCGAGATGTGCTTACTTCTCCGCTCTGATCGCGTCCGCAGATGATCGCCCTGCGGCCCTGTTTAGGGTCACTCGCTCCCTCCTGCAATTGAGGGAGGGAGGGGACCCCCTGCGGTGCAGAGCAGAGGATTTTAGTTTACATCTGGCGGATAAGGTCGCTCAGATTCGGGCTGGCTTGGACTCCGACTGGCAGGATGTTGACGATGGAGTGGCGACGAGTCTTGTGGATTCTATTTGGGTTGAGTTTGACTCTGTCTCCCTGGATGAAGTGGACAGGATCATGCGGAGGCTGTCCTCCACCACGTGTTTATTGGACCCGTGTCCTTCCTGGTTGGTTTATGCCTCCAGGGAGGTTACACGCGGCTGGCTCCAGGCAGTTATCAACGTTTCTTTGAGGGAAGGGGTTTTTCCCACCGCCTTGAAAGAGGCGGTGGTGAGACCCCTCCTTAAGAAGCCTGCTCTGGACCCAACCGTTTTGAATAACTATCATCCAGTCTCCAACCTTCGCTTTTTAGCGAAGGTTGTTGAGAGCGTGGTGGTTCAGCAGCTTCCGCTGTTCCTGGAGGAAACTGATTACCTTGACCTGTACCAATTGGGCTTCAGGCCCGGACACAGCACCGAGACAGCATTGGTCGCATTGATGGATGATCTCTGGAGGGCTCTGGACAGGGGTTTTCCCTCTGTCCTGGTCCTTTTAGATCTCTCAGCGGCTTTCGATACCATCGACCATGGTATCCTTCTGTGACGGCTCCGGGGGTTGGGAGTGGGGGGCACCGTGTTACGGTGGTTCTCCTCTTACCTTTCGGACCGTTCGCAGTCGGTGTTGACAGGAGAGCAGAGATCCTCCCCGAGGCCCCTTAGTTGTGGGGTACCTCAGGGGTCGGTTTTCTCACCTCTCCTGTTTAATATCAACATGAAACCGCTGGGCGAGATCATCCGTGGTTTTGGGGTGAGGTATCATCAATATGCGGATGATACCCAGTTGTATATCTCCACCCCAGACCAGATCAGTGATGCTCTCTCAGTGATGTCCCAGTGCCTGGAGGTGGTGCAGGCCTGGATGGGGAGTAACAGGCTCAGGCTCAACCCGGCCAAGACTGAGTGGCTGTTCTTACCGGCATCTCGGTGTTCAGTGGATGTGCCATCTTTGGTCATGGGGGGGGTGTTACCCCCTGTGGATAGGGCGAGGAATCTGGGTGTCCTCCTGGATGCACAGCTCAGTTTGGAGGAGCAGGTGGGAGCTGTGGCCAGGGGGGCTTTTGCCCAGGTTCGGCTGGTTTGCCAGCTTTGCCCCTACCTGAACCGAGATGCCCTTCGAATGGTCACCCATGCGCTCGTCACTTCCAGAATCGACTACTGCAATGCTCTCTACATGGGGCTACCCTTGCGGATTACTCGGAGGTTGCAGCTGGTGCAGAATGCGGCCACGCGGGCTGTGATGGGGGTATCCCGATACTCCCATGTTACACCCCCAATGCGTGACTTGCATTGGTTGCTGGTTGCCTTCCGGGTTTCCTTCAAGGTGTTAGTAACAACTTATAAAGCCCTAAATGGCTTGGGTGCAGGGTACTTGCGGGAACGCCTCCTGCCCGCATCACAGTCCAATCGCCCCGTGCGCTCCCATAGGAGGGGCCTCCTGGGAATACCGTCGGTCAGGCATTGTCGGCTGGCGGCTCCCAGAGCTAGGGCCTTTTCTGTGGGAGCGCCCGCCCTATGGAATCAGCTTCCTGCGGATCTGAGTTTGGCCCCTGATCTCTGCTCCTTTCGTCGAGACCTGAAGACCTGGCTGTTTCAGCAGGCCGGCCTGGATTGACCATGGGGGCGGGTAGTTTTAATAGTTTGTTTATTCTGTAATTTTATCGTTTTTAGCTGTTTTTGTAACTTGGACTTGTTTTTATTTAATTATTTTTATTGTATATGCTTTTTCGTATGTTTGCCGCCCTGAGTCCTTTGGGAGAAGGGCGGCATACAAGTCTAAATAAATAATAATAATAATAATAATAATAATAATAATAATAATAAATACTTTTCCTATCAGCAGAATTGAAGATAATTTTTTTTCAGGCCCATTGTCTCTGTCTCTGTATCCTTCCAAACACTAAATGGCTAATAGTTCTAGGGTGTTGGAGGAATTATTTTGTCTCAGATATGAGATTAGTCCAGATTCATCAGACAACAAAGCTGAAGTTTTCAGTCCTTTTCTCTCACCCTGTTGTTTTTCAGCCAAACAATGTTAAGTCTGCCAAGGAACAGGAGGCGAATTAGAATATACAGAGACCAAAGAATTGAGCCTGATGTATTCTATATACCAATTTATTTTTTATTGAGGGGTGGGAATACCTGTGAGCATGCCCAAACACCTGTTTGCCTTAGCAAAGCTTTGGAATGAACAACAAAAGATTGATTCTGTGGAATGCTGATGGCTTATTCATATCATCACTGCTGCCTTTTAATACCACTGAATATGCTGGCAGCTGTTGCATATAATGAGTAAAAAATGACTATAATTCTAGCCTGGATCATTCTAGTTAATAATATATCAAGAGGTAATAAAAAGTCAAATAATAATTTGATGGGTCCAAAATCCAGCCAAATCAACAATCCTAGATAAAAAAGATTCATAAGAATCAAATGCAATGGTTTTAAAATGAAACTCAGTTTACATTTTCAATATTTAGTGATCGATTTTGTAAGTGATTCTGGGAAAAAAATCTGTTTTTGAGCTAGATGGTACTGGATAAGGAAGTTTTTGATTACCTGATTTGATAAGGTTGCTTCTTTCCTTCTATTTCTGTTTCTTTATAATATCCAAATGGCAAGAAATAGACATGTCATACAGCACTCACCTGTCCATTATCAAACAAAAATGACAACATACTCTGATCCTTCACTTACTTAGTCTTCAGTTACTCATTTGTCTAGAGCTTCTGACTGCCAATCAGTGAAAGTCATCCCATACTTTCATAGTAGATTGGAATCAATAAAGCCAGACTAAAAATGAGATGTTAATATGGTCTGTGAACTGTTAAGCATTTTCTTTTCACTAGGTGCTAGGATATAGCAGAGATTATCTGAATAATTTTATTTCTTTGTTTAAGAAATGTGTATTTCTATAGAAAGGCCAAAGTTGGTAAAATTCCACAAATAAGCATTCTTCTTTAGAAACATAGTTCTTGTATGTGCAGGACAGTTGAGAGTATAGAAGATAATATTCCAGTTTTCAGCCTTACAAGGATTGCGATGAATTGGAGCTGTTTACAGTTGGCCTTTCAGCAGCCAATCTAGCAATCCATAGCGATGAAATTCTTAAGATTCTTTTGTCAGCCAATTTCAAAGCATTTGCTGAAATGTATTTAAAGTTATCACAGATGGGGATTACCTTGGATTGGATAGATATAGAAATAATAAATATCAAATCACTAATGGGACCCTAAAAAAACTCCTAAAATAATCTGTCAATTTAATATTTATTAATCTATTTAAGGAAAACACACATACAATCCTTCTGAGATACAGTAAATGCTTTGCTCGTGGTGGCTAATGACATTAAAAATTACAATCCTATTTAAATATCAGTATGAAAGCACTATCAGTGGAGATTAATTCAGCAGCGTGAGTGTGTGTGTACATGTGTTATGTGAAGAATCAATAAGATCAATAAAAATAAGATTTTACAAGCTGCCTAGCGTCACTGAAAGTGAGTGGGCAGCCATATAATTTTAAAAAATAAATAAATATGATGAAATGGGACCACCCCATTAGAGACTTGCAACCATGGCAAGAGGCAAATTTCATACTTATTTCCTTTTTGTACTTTATAAGCAGACTGCTGGGCACTACTGGACTTTGCTATGATTAACTCAAACACTGTGCAATGTTGGAAAAGATGTATGACTTGATAAGATTAGATTGGACATGACTGATCTGAAATCTGAAACAAGTCCACTTATGTTTGATTGATTTATATACTGTTGAAATTATGTCAAAATCAGGGGTGTCAAGCTCAATTTCATTGAAGGCCATATCAGGGTTGTGTTTCACCTCAGGGGGCTGGGTGTGTGTGGCTAGAGTTGGCATGGCCAGCTTGACATCACTCATTGAGGCTCCATTTTTGACTGCGACGGCCTCTTGCAGCCCTCTGCCAGTGAAAATGGAGCCTGGGAGTGCCACACGCAGTCTCCCAAGCTCCGTTTTCACTGGCAGAGGGTTGCAGGAGGCCGTCGTGGCTGAAAACGGAGTCCAGGAGGACCATGCATTGCTCTCCTGAGTTCCATTTTCACTGGCAGAAGCATCATGGGCGGTCCTTTGCTGTTTCCAGGGTGGGCCCACGGGCCAGATCTAAGCACCCTGTGGGACAAATCCAGCCCACGGGCCTTGAGTTTGATACCCCTGGTCTAAATTATAAATGTTTTCACTACAGTGATACCATGGTACTCATTGTTAATTGGTTCTGAGAGGACCGACGAGTACTAAAAATGACAAGTACCAAACAAACCATGTAACTCTTCGTTTTGCCTGGGAAAGACTTCCTATCTGCTCTCCACCACCATCCCCCTTTTTTCTACTGAAACCGTCGCCACATGGGTGATATCCTGTCCACCCTCTGTGGCCATACCCTGCTTCTTTTTGTAGTGACTTTCCCAGCATGGTCGACTTCCTGCCCACCCTCTGAGGCAGTAGTGGGATTCAAAAACTTTTATCACCAGTTCAGCGGGCATGGCTTGGTAGGCGTGCTTTGTGTGCGTGTACACACTTTGCGTGCACATGTGTGTCAAACATCCACTTTGTGCAGGTGTAGAGGTGTTTGGCCAGGCACAGAGGTGTTCCAACTCACCTCCTGCAAGCCTGCACTCTCCCGGTCGCTTCAGCAGCTGCTGCGCAACACTCTTCTGTGCCTCACAAAGCAGCTGCACTTCAAAAGCAGAAGATAAAAGTGAGTAGGGGAGCATGGGTGGGTGGGTAGGCCCAACAGCAGAGTGGTGGAGAGAACCGGTTCAGTCTCTGCTGCTCATCACCGCTACCGGCTAGGCAGAACCGGGCTGAACCAGTAGCATACCACCATTGCTCTGAGTCCTTCCTTCTCTTCCTATTGCAGTGGATCAAGTACCAAAGAAACGATGAGTACCAGGACAACATTTTTGTGTCAAAATGTGTGGAGTACCAAATTCAATGAGGTTTGAAGCAGTTGAGTACCAAGGAACCACTGTATGTCTAAAATGTCAACTAATGATCTCAAGCCTATTTTGGTGTTACACTCATGAAAGACAAAACTCCATCATTAAGTTCCATCCTTGAGGAAAGGTCAGAGGTATCTCTGAGTGTTATTATAGTTTGCCAATGTCAATGCTGTTGAAGCACAGTGTTAACAAGGAAATTAAAGAAAGACCACTCACTCTCTATAGGATAATCACCATAATGAATATACAGTAATGAGTGCACTGGAAGCTCATTTGATATGGTGACAATTAGAAGTATGCTATAGTCTATCCAAAGTAGAATAGGGGCTTCAGGTGTGGCTTCTTGATTATGCGACTAACAGTATATTTAGAGTATCCACACAAAATCCCTTTCCTACTTTGGATCCAAAGTTCTGTACATTTCTAATTTGGCAACATAATACCATTAACTTAATCAGGATTAGCAATGGTGAGGATAGCATTATTTTTGTCTCATTCTTTCCAATGTTTAAATTCAAAGCACAGGAAAACAGAAACATTTGCAGAAGATGGATTGTGTGCATCAAAGCAGGCAAGATTGTGATTGCTGCATCCCAATGGAAGCCCTTCTCTTTGCATGTGTCTGCAACATCATTGAATAAGAATGGAACTCTTGCAGTCTCTGTTAAGAGAATGTACCAAGCAGGAGTGGGATTCAACTGGTTTTACTACCGGTTCAGTGATTACGTTTTGCTGCACTCGCATGTAACACACCTAAAGCTGTGCTGCCTGGACAGCTGATAAGCGCTGCGCGCGGGTGCATAGTTTTTGAAAAACCACTTTTTTACCACTTTTTCAACCTCAGCTGTGCCACGCAAAGCAGCTGAGGTTGAAAAAGCAGGAAATAAAGGACAGGTAACAGCCTGGGCTGGCAGGTGGGCCAAGGAGCAGCAGATACAGAACCGGTTCTGTGTCTGCTGATCTTCAGAGCTACCGGTTCTACAGAGACAGGCAGAACCGCTAGCATCCCACCCCTGGTACCAAGGCACTTCCTGTATTTCTAACTGGGGAAAACAGCAGCTTAGCAGCCCTCCCCTGCAACCATTCACACACACACACACACAGAGTCCTCACCTTACAACAGTTCATTTAGTGACCTCTCAAAACTTACAACCAGTTTTCAACTTATGACTGTCCCAGCATCCCCGTGGTCATGTGATCCAAATGTAGATGCTTTGGCAACTGACTCATGTTTGTGATGGCAGCAATGTCCCAGGGTCATGTGATCACCTTTTGCAAACTTCTGACAAGCAAACTCAGTAGGGAAGCCAGATTCACTTAATGCCTGCAATGATTCACTTAACAAATGTAGCAAGAAAGGCCATAAAATGGGAGAAAACTCAACAAACGTCTCACTTAGCAACAGAAAATTTGAACTCGATTGTGGTCATAAGTCAAGGGCTACAGCTATCAGGAAACAAACAGAACTTGAGCTAAGGATGAGAGGAGGCTTTGATGGTGAAAAGACAATTTTCATACCATGGAAAGAATGTTTCCAGAGGTTTTGGCATTTCACCTACTGGTGATATGAATAGTTGGGAATCATTTTGAGAATGATTTTAAGGTTTGGAGAATAAAAACTATGGCCAAGTTGCTCTTTTTCATTTTTCCCCCTAGTTATCCATTCCTGCTATCAGATAGTTCAGCCATGCTTTGTTTTATATAGCAAAATTGTTATCTCATTTTTGCATAAGTTTTGTCGGGCAATCTGCTCACTGGCATAAATTCAGTTATCTGAGCTGACCTGAAAAATGGGTCACTTGTTCTGAGTTGTCATTGTGAATCAGGGCAAAAATTACTGAGATTTCCATCCAGAAGATAAAAAGTACATTTGGAACAGATGGTTATTTTATTTGTTTCTTATACTAGGGCTCAGAGAGAGAGAGAGGGAGGGAGGGAGGGAGGGAGGGAGGGAGGGAGGGAAGGAGAGAGAGAGAATATAGGTCATCCATCATCAACAAACTGTACTATGAGTGACTTCAAATTGTGTAACCACCAGCAGGCTGTATTCCTGCATCTTAAAAAGAATTGTCACTTTAATTACTGTCATTCCTAGTCATATGGAATTAGGAACACAAGAACAAGCAATCAGGGTTACTCTTGTTGTCATTCTATCATCAACAAGGCCTTGTTTTCTACTGATTCTTGAGTACTTGAGGTAATAGGTTCTTAAAGACCAGTGGTGGGATTCAAATTTTTTTTACTACTGGTTCAGTGGCTTGGTGGGCGTGGCATGGTTTGGTGGGCATGGCAGTGGAAGGATACTGTAAAAACTCCTTTCCCTCCCCACTCCTGGGGGACGGTTACCACCAGTTCTCTGAACTACTCAAAATTTCCACTACTGGTTCTCTCCAGAACTGGTCAGAATCTGCTGAATACCACCTCTGCTTAAAGGCAGGTCAATGTCAAACCTCAAGATCTGAAAAAAAATGCTTTGCTTGTAACTCTAGAAAGTTGCAATCATTTGGGTGAAACATTTAACATTCAAATTAGTCAGTTTTGTAATAAACCTGAATAGGAAATTTTTAACAGATTGTTAGTTCACATTAAATTAAAGTATTCAGCAGCACTTAAGCAGAGTCATTCATACTTTTTATCTAGTTTAAGGTCACATACTAGTTTTCCCATGGAAATCCTATCACTGTCACCATAATTACTCTTTCTTTCTGAAGATGCCATATTTAACAGACAGTATTTTGGAGGGTAAAGGCTACCTGCAAAAATACAATGTTGTATTTGAGGAATTAAAAATATAATTATCATTTTAATGTCTCTGTTCAAACATATTTGAAATTAGATTTAGAATGCCTTATGCAATGTTGATAATTTTGTTTTAAAGTAAGAAAGATATACTGTACTTTAAGGGATAGAAAAGAACAGCAAACATAGCCATCAAAATAAAATTCACTATAAACAAAATGTATATTTGGGACTTTTAAACTTAGAAACCAGGCAAGTAACTTCTCTTGAGAGGCTAGAACTGGGGAGTATCCAGTAAAGATGAAAAGGGAAAAATCAAGACAGAAAAAAGTAGTACTTCACAAATCACAAAATATGGAATTTTCAACCAAAAGATGTTATGATGGCCACAAATGTGGACAGCTTTAGAAGAGAATTAAATAAATTTGAAATGGGATTATACTGCCCCGGGGTTAGAGAAAATACATATTTCAGTACTAGTTGCTAAGAATCCATTTATTTGGTCAATGTCCATGTTGTTGGGATCTTATATCTGGTTGGACACAGAATGCTAGCTAAGACTAGATTAGGAATAACTCTTTTGTTTTTATACTTTGCTGGAGGAAAAAAAACCCTCTTCAAGTCACCTTTGAACATGGTTTTCACTGAGTTTTAGCATCTGACGCACTACATCAGATGTTTAAGAGAATTGTGTCACCAAGCTGGAAAAATATTATAAAATAGAGAAGAGCAATACTTTCCTTTGTTCATTATAAGATAAGAGTGTATCGCACTCTAGATTCTAACAAAATCAATGGAAACCAGCTCAACCAAACTTTGAAAGAATGAATAAGGAAAAGACAGACTGCCATTACTGTTGATAACAGAAGTCATTGTATCTATCAATTTCTATGTTGTTCAGACTACACCTAGAATATTGCAACTAGTTCTGGGTATGACATTTAAAGACAGCCACTGACATATTGAATATGTCCAGAGTAGAAAAAGACTATAAAGGGCCTGGAAGCAAAGTGTATGAGGAATAGTTAGGTTCACTAAATATGTTGAGCCAGGACAAGAAAAGGCTGCAGGGATATATGACTGTTTTCATTCATCTAAAGAGCAATTATGTAGAAGATGCTCTAAGTGGTTCCAGAATACAAGACAAGGACAATGTAACAATTACAATGATGCAGATTTCAGTTCATCAGGAGGAAAACTTTAAAAGCTATTTAATAATGAAACAGACTGCCTCAGGAACAGGTGACCTTCTTCACCGGAGGTGTTCAAACAGAAACTGGATGACCAACTATCAAACCAGTTGTTCCTTGCACTGGGCAGGAATGATTCTTGCACTTGGACTAGATGATCTCCAAATTCCCTCCCAATCTTATTATAGTGGATTTGTTCGCATGCATACATATCAGTCAGATGAAGCATTGTGCCTATCCACAATGTTTCTGGGTATGAGATTTCCCTAGCATCTTAGTCTATGTGGGTTCCATTGACAAACTATTCAGGAGGAAGGGTGAAGCTAAATTCACTGCAGCCTCTAAAAGTAGATTCCTTGACAAGAAACGGCTACTTGCATGCACTTCTTCAGATTGAGCCAGGGGTGTATGACTTCAGATCATCTCATCTGGCTGATTGGGTTACAGAAAGACAAAAGCAAATGGAAGGAAATGAGTTGAAAGGCTGAGTTTGATCCTGTTTCTGAGGATGAAGTGGACAGGATTATGCGCTGACTGAGTTCCACCACATGTTTATTGGACCCGGGTCCTTCCTGGATGGTATATGCCTCCAGGGAGGTCACGTGCGGCTAGCTCCAGGCAGTGGTCAACGCTTCATTGAGGGAGGGTTCTTTCCCCGCCGCCTTGAAGGAGGCGGTGGTGAAACCCCTCCTGAAGAAGCCTGCTCTGGACCCAGCCGTTTTAAACAACTTCTCTCCAGTCTCCAACCTTCACTTTTTGGCGAAGGTTGTTGAGAGTGTGGTGGCTCAGCAGTTTCCGCTTTTCCTGGAGGAAGCGGACTATCTAGATCCGTATCAATCGGGCTTCCGGCCTGGGTTCAGCACAGAGACGGCATTGGTCGCACTGGTGGATGATCTCTGGAGGGCGAGGGACAGGGGATTTTCCTCTGTCCTGGTCCTATTAGATCTCTCAGCGGCTTTCGATACCATCGACCATGGTATCCTATTACGGCACCTCGGGGGGTTGGGAGTGGGAGGCACTGTTCTACAGTGGTTCTCCTCCTACCTTTCGGGGCATTCACAATTGGTGTTGGCAGGGGGCAGCAGTCAACCCCGAGGGCACTCACTTGTGGGGTCCCTCAGGGGTCGGTCCTCTTGCCCCTCTTGTTCAACATCTATATGAAGCCGCTGGGCAAGATCATCCGTGGCTTTGGGGTGAGGTATCATCACTATGCTGATGATACCCAGTTGTATATCTCCACCCCAAGCCAAATCAGTGATGCCCTCTCCGTGATGTCCCGGTGTCTGGATGCGGTACAGATCTGGATGGGCAGGAACGGGCTACAGCTCAAACCGGCCAAGACTGAGTGGTTGTGCATACAGGCATCTCGGACCAGTCAACAGATTCCACCTTTGGTCATAGGGGGAGAGGTGTTGCCCCTGTGGACAGGGCCCGGAACCTGGGAGTCCTCCTGGATTCATGGCTCAGTTTGGAGGAGCAGGTGGGGGGCATGGCCAGGGGGGCTTTTGCCCAGGTCCAGCTGGTTCGCCAGTTACGCCCATATCTGGACCGAGATGCCCTTCGCATGATCACTCATGCACTTATCACGTCCTGACTCAACTACTGCAATGCTCTCTACTTAGGACTGCCCTTGCATACCATCCGGAGGTTTCAGCTGGTGCAGAATGCGGCTGCGCGGGTTGTGATGGGAGTTTCCCAGTACTCCCATGTTACACCCCTCCTGTGCAAGCTGCATTGGTTGCCGGTTGCCCTCCGGGTGAGATTCAAGGTGTTGGCATTAACATTCAAAGTCCTTCATGACTTGGGTCCAGGGTACTTGCAGGAGTGTCTCCTGCCAATATCGAATACCAATCGCCCTGTGTGCGCGCACAGGCAGAGACTCCTCAGGGTGCTGTCTGCGAGACAGTGTCGGCTGGCAGTGCCTCGGGGAAGGGCCTATTCTGTTGCAGCTCCTGCCTTGTGGAACCAACTACCTTTGGAGCTCCGTTTGGCTCCTGATCTCCGCTCTTTCCACCGCAATTTGAAGACCTGGCTATTTGAACAGGCCGGACTGGACTGACCTCTTGGGGTTTTTTTAAAATTGATTTTAAATTAATTTTAGTGATTGGGCTTGCTTAGTTTAATTCCTTTTTAAATATTTATTGTTGTATTTTGATTGTGAGCCTCCCCGAGTCCTCTTGGAGAGGAGGCGGCATACAAGTCCAATTATAAATAAATAAATAAATAAAAAATGGGAGAAGAGGGAAGGAAAGATAAAAGCAATGGAGTACAGAGGATGACTTAATAGAAAACAAGAAAAAAGGTCTCTGTTGGTTCTATTTTGCACTGTGCTTTGACATATACACATATGAATCAAACAACCCAACATTGAAGTAAAGATTGGCTAACGTTTGTGCTTAAAAAAAAAGACATCCTTTGCACTGTCCCTTTGGGAAAAGGGTGACAACTCCCCACATGCCACATGCCTTATAAATGACCTTTCTGTTGCAGCTCAGTCTCTTTCCCTAGGGATTATAGGCTTAATTTATTAGCATCTGTATATATGCAATATCTATTTTTGTATTTGTTTTGGAAAGGGAAACAGCAATTCCAGAATGAGACATACTGGAACATAACCAGATTTTTTTTTTCATCTTTTCACATCTCATTTCAACTGGAAGCCAATTCTGTTGCATTCCTCTAAGCTGAAATCCTTTTCAATACTGATATGTGGCTTAGAGGCCCAATGCAGTCTTTTTTATTACTGTTATCCAGGCAGAATGAGAAGAGCCTGGAAGATTTTTAAGTCAGCAGAATAGGATACAGTTCTAGCATCAGATGGAGACTGCATAATTTGGCCACTAGTCACCCAAGGGAAAATGGCAACATTGGCCAAAGTGCCAGGAGGCAGGGCTATGGCCATTTGTGGGACTCTATTAGCATCCTGAGGTGCTACCCAGTGAATATGAGATCTTATTTTTGTGGCTAAGTTGAAGGAGGGCCAGTTGATTCTGTTGCTTGTGTACAGTTGTTTCAACTGTACAGGTGTATCCCTGCTAGAGCTGCTCGACCTTATTGTTAGGCTGAGGGCAGAATTTCCCTGGTTAATACTGAGGGATTTCTATGGGCCTTTCCTTGTTTCCACTGCAAGGAACTCTTTCCCTTGCAACCTGCTCCAGGAAACAGCTCAGGATTTCAAGACCGCTATGAGAACCATGGATCTGGCCCAATTTACTTGAGGGCCCAATGACCACCTTGAAAGGTCATATGATATGATATATGAAAGGTCATATGATTGGTCAGATGTAACAGAATCTAAGGGCGGGGGGTGTACTGAACTTTGCTATTCTTTTTCTTGGTCCCCACAACCAGCCAGAGATTGGATTGAGAGTGAGTGGCTGGCCCAAAGTCACTCGATGAGTCCATGGCTGAGGCTGGTCTAGTACCTGAGTCTCCCTGTTCCTAGTCCAACATCTTGAATATTACACTGCACTGACTGTTCACATGCCTTCAAAATATATTGCCCAGGATTCCTCAGTCATCCAAAGCATATACAGGTAGTTGTCGACTTACAACAGTTCATTTAGTGACTGTTTAATATACAACGGCACTCAAAAAAAGTTACTTATGGCAATTTTTCACATTTATGACTATTGCAGTCATGTGATCAAAATTCTTTGCAACTGACCCATATTTATGATGGTTGCAGTGTCCCAGTGTCATGTGATCACCTTTTGTGACCTTCTGACAAGCAAATTCAATGGGGAAGCCAGATTCATTTAACAATCATGACACTAACTTAAACTGTAATGATTCACTTAAGAAAGATGGCAAGAAAGGTTGTAAAATGGGACAAAGTTCACTTAACAAATAGTTATCTTAGCAAAGCAGAAATTCTGGTTGTAAGTCAAGGACTACCGGTACAATGGTTCACAAAGGTCTATAGTATGAAAGATGTGAGAAGTGAGAATGTAACACTGGATGCTTTCTGTTTTCCAAGTACGAGTAATTGTTATTGTTTTTTACACATAGTCTACAAGATAGTTTTTACTGGGTTTGTTACATTTGACCATTGGATCTTTCTCAAGGATCTAAGATAGTTAAAGATGTTATCATAATGAGTGCACTATTCCAAGTAATTTAATTTTTGGTAATTGAGATTTTGTCTGTTCCTATTGTACTCAATGCTTTTCCAGATCTTCTGGCATGACACAATCACTATTGTTACTTCTACTACTTTCTTTTTCCACAGTCACTCAATCTCTATTTCAAAGACTTCAAGGAGTTTTCCTAGTTCTTTCTGAATGATCCTTCCATCTCCAGCTCCTTCAATGTCAATTATACACCTGGTGTTTACTTCTTTGTAACTATAGTAGAATAATGTAAATATAGTAGAATGGTGTAAGTAGATGATGTAAACCTATTCAACACCACAGACAATACTGCTACCCTTCAAAAAGACCTTGACTATGCATCAGAATGGTCAAACAAATGGCAACTTCAAATCTCAACAAATAAGTGCTCAGTCTTACATATTGGCAAAAAAAAATTCAGAAAATAAAATACAGGTTAAATAGTCAAGACCTTGTTGATGATCCAAACTCTGTCAAGGATCTTGGAGTACTCATCTCTAATGATCTAAGTGCTAGAACCCACTGTAACTACATAGCCAAAAAAACATTAAGAGTTGTTAACCTAATCTTACGTACCTTTTTCTCTGATAACATCACACTACTAACTAGGGCATACAAAACATTTGCTAGACCAATACTTGAATACAGCTCATCAGTCTGGAACCCACATCACATATCTGATATTAACACAGTTGAGAAAGTCCAGAAATATTTCACAAGAAGAGTTCTAAACTCCTGTACTCGTTGCAGAATACCTTATGCCACCAGACTTGAAATTCTAGACCTAGAAAACCTAGAACTACACCATCTTTGGTCCGATCTAAGTATAGTATATAAAATCATACATTGCAATGTCCTACCAGTCAATGAATACTTCAGCTTCAACTATAACAATACAAGAGCACATAATAGATACAAACTCAAGGTTAACCGCACCAAACTTGATTGCAGGAAATACGACTTCAGCAACAGTGGTCAATGTCTGGAATACTCTACCTGACTCTGTGGTTTCTTCCCCAAACCCCAAAAACTTTAACCTTAGACTGTCTACTTTTGACCTCACTCCTTTCCTAAGAGGTCTGTAGGGGGCATGCAAAAGCGCACCAACGTGCCTACCATCCCTGTCCTATTGATTCTTTTTATTTTTATTTTTCCTATATGTATCCCTTCCATGTATTCATAAACTATGTTTATACCTATACCTATTATCTTGTAAGCGATTGACAAATCAAATAAATAAATAAAATAAATAAAATGATGTCTGGCTAATTAACTATTTATCAGTTTGTATTTGGAAGTCCTAAGAATCTCAACCTCTGTGTTCTGAACCACTTTTAATATTGTGTTTATGGAGATTCTCAATCATCTAGGACATGAATGTTTCAAAGGTGCTTTTCTAAAAGGCAATCAGACTTTCTTGGTTTTTTTATTTGAAAATGTTTCACTTTCAGAACTGAAGAAGCTTCTTGGATGAGAAGTGAAACACTTTAAAAGAAAAAACCCAAGAAAGTCCCATTCCTTTAAAAAAAAAAAAGCACTTGGGTACTTTTAATATTGTGATTCCACTATTTTGTAATGCAGGTAAATTGTTATTGCTATTATTATTCCTATTAAAGGATAGCATATAAACATATAAAATACAGCAGTCAATGATGGAATTACAGAGGCATTTTTTAGTCTTCTGAAAACACTTTTGTCTCCAAGTAGCAGAAAAGCTGAAATAGTGATCAAAAGCAATGGTAGCCTTTTTAAAAAAAAACTGAAAAGCTTATGTCCTCATAACAATTCCTGATCTGCCTGTTGCTCTTTGTAGATGTTTTTCTTACTAGCAAGAAAACAAAATTTGAAGCATTCTATCCAGAATAGAAGAGACCTGCACGCAACACCATAACTCTTGAAGTAGTGGCTGTTTCTAAAAGGAAACAAATATACTGTTCTCTGGGAACTGTGCTTGTGTTTGCTGTGGGGCAATGTCTTTGACAGTGAAAAATAATGCTCTTTCTTATAGGCTTGTTGCTATTTCTCAGGCTTTTCATTTTTCTGGAAATGACATGGAAATGATACTTTCAAGCCAGCTCTCAAAAAAGAAGGAACATGCTTCATGTTTGTAGTTGCAAAAGACATCTTTTGAAGTGGGCAACGGGCTATGGCAGAGCAAATTGATGCCTGGCTCCTGGGACAAAGACTTAGAAAAATGTCTGCTGCTAGCTGGCAGATCCCAGAGAAAAAACATCTGTTAAGGCCTCAAGTGATTGATAAGTGCTATTCTGTTGATGGATTCCTAACTTCATGGGTATGTGCACAGGCACTTCTTGATTCTGTCAGTTGGAAGGAAGAGAAGAGCAGAAATCAATGGAAGTAAGTGTTAATGCAGGAAAATAAAAGCAATTACATTCAAATATGATGAGATAGAGGTCTTTCTATGAGCGTCTTTTTTCTTATTTATTACTTATTATCTTCTTTTCTTATTTCTTCTAGTACAAGCACAAACTCCTTTATATACAGTCATATGTGATATGAAGGAGGAGAGAATAAGGTTATAGTTATTCACCATTTTTTTACAAATTAAAATAATAAATTATCTTTTCAGAGATGTTAAGAAGCACCCAGACAGGCAGAAGGAAAGTTCCAGCATGGAATTAGCCTGGAGTATTGCACAACCATAAAAGAACTAGAATGGATTCCCACTACTCTCCCCTCAACAAAGTTCCTTGGAACTTTATCTAATTGTTCCCAGGAGTAGCTGCCAGGTCAGGGAGATTTCTGTATTATAGGCAGAACATAATAAAGCAGTTAGCTCAAACTCTGTGTGTGCGCCTGGTTGTTTGCACTTGAGAGAAAAGACATAAAAGCTACTAAATTTTTATTTGGATGCAACAAGAATTGACTAACTGGCTTATTGCACAACCCTGATGTTGTGGGCTGAAAGAGAATGACTGTTCCAAAGTCATCCAGCTGGCTTTCATGGCTAAAGTGGGATTAGAACTCGTGGGTTTCTAGTTTTGAGCCTGGTGTCTTAACCACTAAACTAAATTGGCTCTACATAAAGGTTTCTATAAATGTTATGTATGTAGGTTTGAATGTCATTGGTTTAGTTTGAATTGTTCTTGTAAAATGTCAAATAGGATTGGTTTAAATAGTGCGGGAAAACCCTGCACTCTGATTGGCTGGCAACTACGGCTGCTGGCTATAAAAAGCAGCCATAGCCCAGCCAAGTCGGGTCCATTCGAGCTGTAGTCACTTAATAAACTCTTCACTGAAGCTCTTCGTGTCTGACTCTTCATGCAAACTTAACACTGGTGACGAGGGTGGGATTCCACTGAAGAAGAGATGACGTGGAAGACAAGCAGAAGAGCGAGATGGCTGCACTGAACACCCCCCCCAGCCCCGTTCGATCTGGTGGCAGAAGACTGGGAATCATATGCGGATCGCTTCCAAATGTATTTGGAAGGAAACGACCTCGCCGACATCCCCGAGAAGCTGAAGAGGGCGGTATTTCTCACGCACTGCGGTCCGGCAGTCTTCAAGATGGCGAAGGCATTGGTGGGAGCTGCAGACTTGAAGGTAATGGAATGGCCTGATTTAGAAAAGCTTTTAAGAGCCCATTACGCCCCATTCAACATGAAGTTTAAAGGCCACACCAAATGTTTGCCCCTGACCATCATGGACAAGGATCGCCCAAGCTTGCTGGGACTTGAGTGGTTCAATCCACTAGGCATCGAGGTGACTGGCATCAATCACGTGAGCAACACTGAATGGGAGGAGGCCTTGAAGTCTGAGTTTCCAGAGGTCTTCAGCAACGGATTGGGCAAGTATATGGGGACCCCTATCACTTTCAATCTAGATCCCAAGGTGGCCCCAATTTGTTTAAAGCCCAGAAGGGTCCCATTTGCTTTAAAGGAAAAAAATGATGCACAATTAGACAAATTAATAGCTCAAGGGGTTTTAGAGCCCACTGACCACTCCAGATGGGAGACACCCATAGTCACACCAATCAAGACTGATGGGTCAGTAAGAATCTGTGGAGACTCTAAGGGGACACTGAACCATGCGCTGCAGCAGAGCGCATACCCAGTTCAAGTGGTGCATCATCTGTTACATTCACTTGGCAGGGGTACAGTCTTTGCCAAATTGGATCTGGCCCAGGCATCTCAACAACTAACAGTTGATGATGCCACTGCAGAGGCCCAAACCATTGTGACTCATAGAGGTGCTTTCAAATGTAAAAGGTTACAATTTGGAGTAAGCGTGGCACCAGGCATCTTTCAAAGCCTTATGGAAAGAATGCTCCAAGGATTGCCAGGGGTAGTGCCTTACTTTGATGATGTGTTAATCTCTGCTGAAAATGAGACTCAGTTACAAGAAAGACTCAGAGAAGTCCTTACCAGATTCAGGGAAGCAGGATTAAGAGTCAAGGAAGAAAAATGCACTCTTAAAACTGACAAGGTTGAGTTCCTGGGCTACATGATTGACAAGCATGGCATCCACCCTACAGATGCCAAGGTTAAAGCAATCAAAGAAGCCCCTAGACCTAAATGCAAAACAGATTTGCAAGCTTTCCTTGGACTCATTAACTTTTATCACATGTTCCTACCTCAGAAGGCAACCATTGCTGAACCATTGCACAGATTACTTGATAAAAAGTCTGTTTGGGTCTGGGGCAGGAAGGAACAATCAGCATTTAACAGTATTAAAAGACTAATCACGTCTGATGCTGTACTGATACAGTTCTCTGAGAATTTGCCTGTTGTACTGACTTGTGATGCATCCCCTTTTGGAGTGGGGGGGGGGGGTTTGAGCCACAGGCTTCCGAGTGGGAGAGAAGCCCCTATTGCATTTTACTCTGACTTTCACCAAAGCAGAGAGGAATTACAGCCAATTGGACAAGGAGGCGTTGGCAATTGTTGCAGCTGTTAAGAAATTTCATGAATATCTGTATGGGAGAACATTTACCATTGTTACAGATCACAAACCTTTGTTAGGCATTGTGGCAGGAGACAAGCTTACACCTACTATCCTGTCACCAAGAATGCTGAGGTGGACTGAATTTCTTGCTGCTTATTCATACAAACTTATCCACAAGCCTGGCAAGGACATTGGACATGCTGATGCACTGAGTCGTTGCCCACTTCCTTGCCACAAGGAGGACTTTGAACCTGAAACACACACCTTTTCCTAGAAACTGTTGCCAAGCTTCCAGTTCATGCTGCTGAAATTGCCAGAGAGACTGCCAAAGACACTGTGTTGGCTCCTGTTATGGGCTGGATTAAGAAAGGTTGGCCTTTTCAAGATCTACCTCACCTTGCCCAACCTTTTAAGTCCAGGCAAACTGAATTATCTGTATTAAGAGGATGTATTTTGTGGGGTAACAGGGTGATTATTCCTGCAAAACTGCAAAGAGAGGTTTTGGAAATGTTACATGAGAGTCATCCTGGTATTGTAAGGATGAAGGGATTGGCCAGGAGTTATGTATGGTGGCCAGGTATTGACAAAATGGTTGAAAACTGGGTTGCATCCTGTCCCAACTGTCAGGTAGTCAGGCCTGCACCACCTCTCACCCCCACACAGGAATGGGAATGTCCTAGGGGCCCATGGTCCAGGATTCACATTGATTTTGCTGGCCCTACCAGAGGGAACACCTTTCTTATTATAGTAGATGCATATTCCAAATGGCTAGAGGTAATCCCCATGGCATCCACCACAACTGTCATCAAACAGCTCAAAAAACTTTTTGTAACCCACGGGTTAACTGATGTTCTTGTCTCTGACAATGGCCCTCAATTTACATCCAACCTTTTTGAATCCTATTTAGCACAACAGGGTATCAGACATGCCCTTACTGCCCCTGGGCACCCTTCGGTTAACAGCCGGGCTGAACGCATGGTACGTTTTACCAAGGAGAAGCTTCAGCAACTGGGTCCTGGGGACATCACTGAGAAAGTTGAAAAACTTCTTAGTGTTCAGCACATTACTCCTAACCCATCTAATAACTTATCCCCAGCAGAGTTGTTGATGGGTAGGAAACTTAGGTCTTCCCTTGACCACCTTCATCCCACTTACGCACCAAACGCTCCACTAGATTCCACTTCCAAAGTTCGCACATTTAGTGTGGGTGATTCTGTTTATGCTAAGAACCTTATAGGTGAACCTTTGTGGATTCCTGCTGAGATAACTCAGATCACAGGCCCTCGTTCTACAGGGTGCAAACAGAGGATGGACTCTCTGGAGCAGGCACATTGATCAACTTAGATCCAGGTTCTCTCAGGAACATCGCACTTGTTACTCTCTAGTTCCCTCACCTGATGTCAATTCTAGGGGGGGGAAGGGGAGGAACAGGAGGAAAATCAGCAAGCAAGAATCAACCCCAGGTGTAACGAGCCATTACGACAGGAACCATTCCAAAACCTGTCACAATGCCAAAATCCATCCTTAGAAGTGGAAGATTGTACATCACTACCTGACTTGGGTGCTGACATTGGGCTGGAGATGGGTTGAGAGGAGAGACCAGGTTCTAACAATCAAACAGGGTCTTCTTTCACAGGAAGTCCCAGTGGGGAAATGTCAGCAGACACATTTCCTCTCTCACTGGGTGAGAATGTTAAAATTTCTGAACCACGAAGGTCTCAACGTACACGCAAGAGCCCCACCTATTTAAAAGAATACATTAGATAGGTTGAGGTTTGGTATGGACTGAACCTAGTGGGGAGGGGTGTTATGTATGTAGGTTTGAATGTCATTGGTTTAGTTTGAATCGTTCTTGTAAAATGTCAAATAGGATTGGTTTAAATAGTGTGGGAAAACCCTGCACTCTGATTGGCTGGCAACTACGGCTGCTGGCTATAAAAAGCAGCCGTAGCCCAGCCAAGTCGGGTCCATTCGAGCTGTAGTCACTTAATAAACTCTTCACTGAAGCTCTTCGTGTCTGATTCTTCATGCAAACTTAACAATAAGTATATGTAAAGTTAAGAATTCCATTTCAAGCGAAAGTTATACTGTAAGTATTTCAGAAAGATACATAGACAAAAGTAATATGCACGCAGGCAGTTATATCTGGAAGATTATAATTTAAACTTTCCTAAATTATGACACGGTCAATGCCTATTTCTGAAACCAAAGAAAAGTGATGTTGTATTTCATAAGCAGGAAGAGACACATATTGTATAAAATGCAGATTGTTAGAAATGAGGGACATTGCTTTTCTATGAAATCATGTGAGCTGGAAATTGTTGTCCAGAGCCTGCATATGGAAGCAATTTTATTTGTTAAAAAAGAAAGGATAAAGATATGCCTCTGGGTACACATTTATTTCACATGAGGGGTATAAAGATTTATCATGTGTGACTGGGCAGATGTTTTGCATTTTTAAATTAAAAGTGAATTGTCAGTCTCTCAAACAGAATTTGGCAGCTGTTTCATGTGAATATACTCCAAGTTCTGACAAGATTTCATGAGAGAATTATATAGTCCTGTGAGACCTGAAGTGAGATATCTGTGCACTTGTGCAAGATTACTGAAATGTCAGTAATTTGGGAGAATAGTTATATTTTGGACATTCAGAAGTATTCTAAAAGTTAAGAGTTGTGGTGGCACAGTGGTTAAAATGCAGTATTGCAGGCTAATTCTGCTGACTTCCAGCAGTTTGAGTTTCACCTGCTCAAAGTTGACTCAGCCTTCCATCCTTCTGAGGTCAGTAAAATGAGGACCCAGATTGTCAGGGGCAATACATTGACTCTGTAAACTGTTTAGAGAGGGCTTTAAAGTACTCTGAGGCAGTATGTAAGTCTAAGTTCTATTAATGTTTTGAATTTGTCAATGGCATTTTTAAGTGTCAGACAGCCTAGTGACCAAGGGTTACATATTTATGCCTTCAAATTTATCTCTTCCATTATGAGGGAACACACACAATGAAACCGATGGGAAATAAATGTAAAACATCTCAAAGAAAGATGAGCTGATATCCAGCTACCTCTGAGGAGCCTCCTATCCCAGAACCTGAGTTTCTGGCACAGGTATTTCCTTGGCCTTGCACAGAAGATATGATCATTGTTCTAGGCCCATGTACCTCTTTTAGATTTAGATGTTTAGACTCCCTGCAATGCTGTGGAGATTTCAGCATAGCTGAGGAGCTTTAAAAATGATGGCCAGCTTTTTTTTTCCAGGACCCTGACATAAAGTGGCTAAGAACCCAACGTAACTCTGATATAAAGCAGCTAAGGAGTTGATTAATACTTCAAACTTGGCACTGGCACTGGGTAGTTTCTATTTGTTCAAAGTGTATCCCCCATTAGAACTATGATGCATATTAATTTATCTTTTCCTGATTAACAGTGTTGATGTTTTTCAGAATCTCTTCCAGAAATACTAAAGAATAAAAAGAGAATATATTTTTATGCTGGCTTTTTTTTTTCCAGTAGCAATTTCACTGTCTTTTTCTTACCATGCCCATGTAGTCTGTAACAGATAAACAGACCAATCCTCCTTCCCTTTTCCAGCTTTTTCTTGATCATACAATTTGTTAGTTATTGGTGAGTTTAGGACATAGATGACTGTTTTGGTCTGGAAGGAAACTTTGTTTCTGACAGATTTGAAGATCTGTGTGATAGGGACCAAGGTTTTAATCAATGAAATGATTTCAAGCTCCAAATGTTCTGACTCAGAAATGGCCAACATTCCAAATGTGAACCAAAATGTTTCTCTGTTGTGATTGGAACAGAGATTGATCTCAGAGCCATACTGACTATTCAAACCGACATCATTTTTTTCAATTGAGTCCAATCTCTATCATAGAGATATTATGAAAACCAAATACTGGGAGAGAATATGCTGCTTTGTAGAAGAGCCACGATAATCTATTCTGGCTCAAAATCAGAAGTCAAGTGGACTCCTTTTCAGACTAACAAATTTTATTTAAAGAAACAAGATTTTGGAGCTATAGTCATATGAACCATTGGAGGTATTACATAACCATTTTTGTCCTGTTGGGACTTATCAGACACAGGTATTATTTTATAATATTCAAATCCTTCTACTGGAAATTAAATGCATGTAATCCTCTGCATTCTAGATGTCTATATACAGTACATTAATTTAGGAGGTATCCAGGCCCTGGCATTTATTGGCTAGCTACAACTAACTTTATCAGATGCACAAATAATTAAGGGGTGTGGGATTTAAAAACGGATGAGGTAGAGCAAGATGCAGACAACCTAGAGACAGATAACAAATATCAAATTAATTATCAATGTGTTAAAAAACATTTTGTATGTTGGGAGCTTCTGAGATTGTTGGAAACCATTTGGTATATATGAGTTCAAAGATTTCTTCCTCAGTTATGCTGGATAAATTTCCTCCCAAAATGACTACTTTGAGAACCGTAATGGATTGTCTTGGGAGATTGCAATGCACTATTATATTGTCTTTGTTTTGAGTCGTGATGTTAGATTTGTGTACATTAATTCTTTTGCACAATTTGTCCCATGTAGAATCCAGAAGGGCATTGCTGTGAGACTATCATGTACTTGGAACTCTTGAAGGATAAATAGAAGGTCAGTAAAATAAATATCCAAGATAACTGTCCAAATATCTGACTATCTACAGTACACACAGAAAAGAAAGGCTGGCTGTAATTTTGCTTCCCATCATCTTTTGTCTGCTTGTTGTGTGTCTAGATATGTGCTTTCCTAGAAGTTGCTTCATTGAGAGGTGAAGAGTTGATTGCACGATACCCTGGACAAAAATTCCCCTGAGTTAAAATAAGGTTGTTTTGTAGGGTTTTAGAAAACTATGCAGTCTAGTTAAGATATGACAGTTATTTGCTTGAGGGGCAGTGTTTTTGTGGGTGGACAGGCAAAGAAAAATAGGGATTAAAATATACTGTTTCCTCTATTCCAAACTTCAACTTAATTTTAGTATATTTATCCCTGTTGGGTAAATATAGCTTGAGCAAAAAAAATTATGCTTATTATTATCATCAATAGCTCTTTAGTTGCAGCTTCGAATTAGTTGATTGACTAGGTTTCTCAGTAAAGTCTTTTCAGACGGTCAGGGTACAATCAAAGTTCAATTACTCTTTATTTCTTCTGGAAGATCCAAATTGATTTGTCAAAATTTGTTTCTGTGGTGTTGCAGTTCTTAAAGCCCTGAACAGTTACTTTGCTCTAAAAATGTAGCTTTTCTGGCACACAGCACTGTACTCAAGCATACACAAATAAATAAAGATGCAATTTATTTATTTTTAAGATTTATAAGGCAGCCACCTCAAATAATGTGACTCTTGGCAATGTACAACATAAACAAACAAAAAACAAAACAAGAAAAAAAACCCTCACCATATCACAGGATGCACTACAATATGGTAAATAGAAATCTAAAATGGTGACCAAGCACATACAAAACAGCCAACAATGGACACTTACTCCATTGGTCCCTTATGCTGGGAGAACAATCAGCTCTTAACAGCTTTCCTAAGGGTGAGCTGAGTTGAGGCCTGTTGTACATCTGGGCATGGGTGGTTGAGACCTACTGGAGTCTACTGGAGAGGACTTGTGATAGTAACTGAAGTCATGTAACATACTGCTCTAAGATTACAAATTACAGATAAACAGAGTTGGAAGGGGCCTGTAGGTCATCTAACCCAACCCTCTGCCCAAGCAGGAGACTTATTTTCTTGTCTTGTCTTCTGATGAATTAGTTGATGTAATAAGTAATTCAGCATTTTGTGGAACTGAGCCATTGTCTGTGAGGTTAGCCAGGGCAATATATTAAGCCATTTAATGATATAGTTGGACATAGCAATTGTGTCTTGTTAGCCCAGTTATGAGTTATTGTGTTGTGTCAGTTCAGCAGTGGGATATCTGTATAGAAATGTAGTCACAGAATCAAACTTTCACAATAGGAATAGATATAATCAAGGCTCTCATGGATGTACACTGCCCAGAGTCATGTTTTTTGTGAGATGGGCAGCTATATCAATATAAATAATTAAATAAATATATATCCAGTCCCAGGTTTTGCTAAAATAGAGCTGGGAGTTTTGGAAGCCACATTCAAGAAGCAAAGAGCTGCATTCAAAGCTGGAG